>CM062823.1:35545449-35758876 GCA_031772345.1 Himalopsyche anomala
AATACTATGAAGGTTTAAGTTGCATGAAAAAGATCATAGTTAATAACTTCAGAAGCTCATTTCCAATGCTGTGTTTGAAATCGTTGGCGAGAACTGCACTCGGCGATTTCCTATGAATAATAGGTCCGAAGCCCGCTCGTTCCGAAAACTTGGCCGAAGCGTCAAATAAAATAAAAATCATTAAGTCGAGAATGCGAACGAAGGACGTGCCATCGAAGCGCACTGCCAAAGCCCCCTATAATCAAAGCCATGCTATTGAGTTGAAAACAGGTACTTTTTTCAGATGAGCGGGCCGGCGTCATAATTTTCAAAGTAATATCACATCATTATGAAACCATTTATTACTGTTATTTTGAAGCAAATACATTTATATATTGTAATTATATATCTTTTCAATTTAATAATTTTTAAAATAAGAAAAAATCACATTTTCTAAGGTTTTTTAATAAAAATCTCTGAGAACAAAAGCAAACAAAAATGCCAAATCATTTTATTTAAATTATTTTTTTTACAATATTTCAATACAGAATATGAGGAAGGATAGTTCATTAAAAAAACCAACGTCATTATTGGGATTTTAATCAATTAATATTAATCTCGAAATTTATTTGTACACACTGGTTCGTCACTCAATCTTTCCATAAGATTTCTCAAGTCATATCAGTAATCAAAATTCAGTAAGTCAAACTAGGATAGCACAATTCACTTCATTATTTTTTTTATATTGTTATTGATTAAATCATCATTTACTTGGTATATTGCCATTATTATATGATAAAAGACGCAGCATGTATTTCATAATATCACAATAGGCGTCAAAATCTTATATAATATTATATGAATTCCGCTTGTTACCGTCGTTTATGTAATTTATAATTTATATTCTATATAATTGTGATATTTAATAGTGGGAAGTTAAATTTTATTGGTTTTTACCACACATCGCATATCTTGCCATTCGCTATATTTCTTACAATCATTACTTAATTTGCATATATGGCCCTTCCGATGTATCGTAAATTGTAAATTAATAACACCAACGAATCACAGAATATCCATACGAGAAATCTTTCAAACATACATGTTACATTTAACGATAAATAAGCTCACAAATTGGAATTTAGAGTTGATCTACGTATAACCGCCATACAATTTGTTAGTAAAGGCAGGGATTCAACGGCCAGCTCAGAATTTGCTGATTTTCTACAGCACTGCTTGGAACTTAAGACTGCTATGGCACTGCCCATCGACTAAACTCAACTTGTTTTTCTTCGTTTTATGGCGTTTGTGAAATTCATCATCTGGGAGCGAGTATCGTCAAATTAATCCACTATAATATTATTATTAAATCAACAGGATGATACTAGAAAAATTGGTATACACTCAAAAACAATTTCATAATAATAATCAAGAATTGCCAATGTGCAAGCAAGGCCTACCGATCAGCAATGCTTAAACTGAGTTATTTTGTATTGAAAGCTGCCCGATAACATAAAATTAACTACTTAGCTGAACCTTTTAAAGTAAAATAAATTAACAACAATATATTCAATACTGTCATTGATAACTGCTATTATTTGTAATTATGCATCGACGACTAAAATTTGCTCGGTTCTGCCCTTCTAACTATTTAATTATTTTACCGAGATAATATCGCAAAACACGACGAGAAAAACAGAAGAAAAGAGTAGTAAGGATTCCGAAAGTCCTGATTACATTTAGGTACGCCGGGCAGCAAAAAATATATGCCCAAGGGATCCATTTGAACTGTCCGTGGAAAGTTATTCGTTTTGGCTGCTGCTAGGTACATCATTTTGTTTTTCTGTGATCGTATTATCTATATAAGGAACCAGTTATACTCGTTGCGCTTTACATATGAAATATTTACGAAATAAATGAAGTTAACGTTAGGCATAAGCATAGACATAGTGCTGCCACAATTATAAAATGATTATGAATTGGATACTAGCCATATAAAGCTATTAATTATTATCAGTCTCTCGTCGTAATATAAGAGAAATTCTAAGCAACACGAACGAAAAAGAATTGTAGATACATACAACATTATATTCGTATTTATTCAACTCGGTCAAAAGAAAAAAAGAAAATTTTCGATCGACTGATAAAAGGGTTGCTAAGTTTTAAACCCTACAATAAAAAGTTAACCACGATATAAAAACTTAAAACGTTGATTTGAATTTATATAAGCAGATTCTTCAGAAAACTGTACTAGTAATATGATTATTAACTTGACTGCATAAATAATACTAAAATTCAGGTAAGTTAGTGAAAAATATATTACCTATGAGTAATGAATTGAATGACGTATTCGATGGGGTATAAAAGTGACGTCACCTGTTTCCTCAAAGCTACACGAAACTTTTAAATGATGGCAGGTTAAAGACGGTAAGAATTATGTGACAAATCCATTACGAGAAAAACAGTAAAATGAAATTGTAAAACTGACCGCAAAGCATTCAAAGAATCTATGATAATTAAAAACTTGTAGCGAATACGAGTGATTTACGAGGCGTGCAAAAATTCTAACCGGAAATGTATCATCAACGAGTTGAACTTATTTTAAATCATTTTCCATTTCAAAGCAATTCTAATGTAACGTCCCATATAGCCATTATTCAACTTTTCCAGACGCTGATAAATCGGGGTAATATATTTTATTTGAGTCATGCTGAGATCAGATAGACAAGCCGATAAAATATTTATAGGGAAATGCCATAGCAGAGAATTATTTAATTAAACTCGACAAATAATCCGTCAAAATATGTGGGTTATGCTTTAATTAATTTTCTACGTAAAATAAAATGTGTTCCAATGGTTCAGAACGCAATTAATAATCAAATTTGCAATACGTCATACGTGAAAATGACAGTTATAATAATAATGTGACGAGTGCATTCCTAAAGCTAATTGATAATCAAATTATATGGATAGAAAATATATGAAATTCAATCGTTATCAAATGCCTCCGCAGTGATCCTTATTACTTTAGTCAGCCAATACAAAAACACATTTCTTTGGTAATATAATAAAATTAAAGTTGATCTACCTATAAAGTAATGCGATTGTGCACTGAGAACATACATAGAATATTTAAATATATCAGTTTCAGGTGTTAGTCGAATGATGGCTCACTGAATGAATATAACGTGGTTTTTATGAACACGATTAAATCAGCTCGGTATATCTTAACGAAATTTCATTAAGGTGAGTATAACATTATGTTTACCTTTCGTCGGCTGTACGTAGAGAATATTGATTAAAATGAGTCTGCAAGATTGTCGGCGAAAAAAATCCAATTTGAAAATATTTCAGCGGAATACTTTTTTGCTATTTTTTCAACAGTATGTACAACACAATTAAAAATAAACGCCGAGTCATGAGGTTTAACGTTAAAAACACACGAATTACCAGCTTAATATGATATGGGTTACGGGCAACGTTTCTGTGCATGATGAAAACTGAAGAAACTGATTTTCAAAAGTAAGCTGCACATAAATTAAAAGAAATATACAAGAAATACGAATGTAGCACACTGAAAACATCCGTCATCATTGGCTTTTCTTCCTAAGTCTTCAACTGTCCCTGGGGATACGTGAAAATTTAGCAGCGGTGATACTATAATAAAGTTGTTCGTTTTGCACCTCGCATACTTTTAAGAAAAGTGAATGAAGCATTTTTGCATGTTTAAAATCGAAATTTTGTTTTTTATAAAATTTGATTGATCACGATGCCAGGCGAGGATCGGTAATTCATTGTAGTAACACTGAAAGGGTCATATGCCACAAGTTATATTATTGCCTACAATCAAACACTTCATACAGTGGAACCTTTCATAACGAGCACCTCTTATAGCGAGTAACGAAGAGTTTTGGAAAGATCACTTTCACATCGTTGCTTGCCTCAAGATGATTGACAAGGCGTGTGAAGGGGTTACCAAGAGAACCCTCACTTCAGCTTGGAAGAAGCTTTGCCAAGGAGTGTTGTCGAATGTGATTTTGAGGGGTTTGAAACAGTACCAGTGGAGTCTACAGTCAACGAGATTGTATCTTTGGCCAATACCATGGGACTGGAGGTGTATAACGACAATATTGATGAGCTTGTGAAAGAGAATAGTCAAGAACTGGCCACCGAAAAGCTTATGGAGTTGCATTGTTTTTCACAGCAAGAAGTTATGGAAGAGAGTTTGTTAGTGGAAGAGGAGGAAGTAGCCGTGAAACAACCTTCTGGCGCAATAAACTGTTGCATCGTATATTGAGTAGCATCACCCTAATAAGGAGGTGGATATGCGTTTTACAAATCTATTCAATGATAATGCTGTCACATTTTCACCAAATTTTTAAGCGTCGGCAAAAACAAATGTCTGCTAGTAAAATATAATTAATTATTTGTCATAAATAATAAACTAGTCAATTTTTTATCGTTTTTTGCAAATCGAAATCGCATTCCAAGTTGTTACGCTTCTTAACAATTTATAAGTATGTAATTTTACTTTAATACACGTTAAAAATATAAAAAATGATTTTTTTTCCGGCATGGAACGCATTATTGTATTTTACATTGTTTTAAATGGGGACAATTGTTTCGCATAACGAGTAAGATTCTGGAATGAATTAAACTCGTTATGAGAGGTTCCACTGTACATATTAACGAAATACTTATGATTGAACAGGGCGTATCGCTTAGGTGTATCGCTCTCATAGAAAGCTTTTCCCTAAGGACGAATAACTTGTATTTATTTTCTATACATTTTTCTTTGGTATTTTTACACGACAGAAACAGAAACAGCAGTAATAAATCTTCAGTTGCGGTCAGATTTGATTACAGATTTAGTATTTTACTTTTACGAGTTTCTCAACATTGTGCCCTTTGAATATTGTGATCCGATATTAAAATAAACGTATTATACGTATTTTCATTAATATTATATCTAACACAAAACATATTAAGTTAACGATTTTAGTGAAACGATTTGAGTGAAGATGATTCTTTTAAAAATTAAAAAAATAGGAAAACATGTCTTTCAACTTATGATACATGAATTACTATAATATCTTTAAATTTAATTCGATATAGCCACTAAATTCCTCTTAAAACGATAATAAAACCGATGGGGACGGGCATTAAAAGATCGAGGAAGACAGCGTTGATAATTTACGATATATATTTCGTTGATAAACGAACAAAATGACGGCCACAAATAAATAAAGCTGAATATGTTGTCGCTTTTTATGTCGGACATGTTGCTGAGATTTATTGGACGGAGTGGAAGAAGCAAAGGGCAGGGCGCGCTGGTCTATAAAAATAGGTATTTCCGGATCGGTGACGAAATGCGTCGATTGCAGGGCGGCGAGACGATCTGTAGGATTGGTAGGATACGTCGAATTCCGGGATACTCGCGCTATTGTGATTCTCAAAATGTTTTTGCAGTTTTTTCTCTTAAAAGTTATCAATTTACACCCAATGTATCAATAAATTCTAACATAATGGGGAAAAATCATACAAATAATTAATCGGCGCGCGGCAAATATATCATATAAGTTTTGACAGGTTATCTTTAAGAAAAAACTGCGCATTGTAAAATAACAACGGTATACTTATTTTGGTCATGCTATTTAAAACTGAATTTTGATTGCCTATTAAAAATAGATCGGCAAAATAAATAAGTTTTGCGAAAAAAGTAGAGCGCTAAGCAACATTGTCATCTTACAGCAGCATATGATTAGATAAATTATCACTAACCGGTTTCACTCAGCGAACGAGCATTTACAACGGTATCGAAACCGGTCCTGATTATATTAATAATATAAACAGTGTTGTATTAAAATAATAAATGAGATATAACGTAATCAATTGCACAATACAGTGCAAGACATGACAGAGTTTAGTATAAATTATTGGGCTACAGACTACAGTTGACTTAAAGTGAAATTACTGCTCAGTGTAAAAAATGTAGAAACGTATGATACATTTTCACACCGGCTGGGTAAATATAACAACGGTAATATTCCGGAGATTTCATCTCGAGTTGGAATATTCAACGAGAAAGCGGAGATAGAACAAGGAGCTGTTAATTCGTCTAACGACCCGCCCGCAGTCAAATGATTGACTTTGCCACTGAGGACTGTCTCCCCTTTCTCTGTTCGCCATTGAAAAATAAAAATGGAATGGCTGTAGCGCAGTCAGTCGCTAATGCATCACACCCGATCCGTAACCCCACACGTCCGCAAAGGAAGGAAGATTGATACATTGTATGGTGGGTGCGAGACGAGACGAGACTCAACTCGAGAAGTTGAGAGGCGTATTATGAAGACGCATGGTGAGAATCGTCGAGATTTGTGAGTCAGTATTATATATTGTGAAGATAATGAATGGATAATTAATTAATGTTAAAAGCCTAATACGTTTTATTTAATTTTGTATAAATGAGTAATGAGTGTCTGTCTCGCACAGGTGTAAAAAAACAAGAAGTAACGTACAAGATAAATTAAATATTTTTTACACAATATACGGTAGACGTTTTTTTCCTTCGGTGTGCTACATGTGTTTTATGTCATGCGTCAAAGGCCAGTGTAAGGGTTGAAACAGTTACAGCAATCCAATTGAATAATTAATAATATATACCAATTGAGAATATAATCACAGTGTTTGTAGCAGTTCACTGTATATACATCGCAACGGATGTAAAAACATCTTGAATCTGGGGGAAAATCGCGATCACGTAGCTTCTATTTGGATGGATGAGATGCCGTGATCATTTAAAGTTGGAGCATAGGTGTTAGTAAAATTTTATCGATAAAAAACATTTTCAGCAATTTCATTTTTTTTTTTATTGACAGCAAAGAACAGAAAACAAGGCGACAGTGATACCCTATCATCCGATAATGCGGATCAGGTCGTATTAATAACAGCGCCATCAGGCCGGTTCCCAGCGTCTCGTTCCACATTTTCCGACGAATTTGCCGCGGCCGAAAAGTCTACAATCTTAAATGTTCCAACTTTACAACTTTAGAACACCTCTCCCCATTTTGCAGAACAACCGAGTGCCACCCCTAAGCCATCGTCGCACAGCAGTGTGAGATCGGCAATTGGACAACCAAAATTATTATTTCCTACGTATCAATTAACTTTCTTAAAACATTAATATTATACTTTGTGAATCTTTGTGCAAGTTATAAAAAAATAATTGTACAATAGAATACTAAAAATAATTATTATGAGAATACAATGTACGAAATTACATATTCCTGTGTTAAAAAAAGCTTTTTTTATCTATAACATATAATATCTTTTTACGAACTAATAACAGGGGACAACAATAAAATTTGATTTGATAACGTGTTTCGCTTATTCTAAGAAGCATCATCAGACATAATATCGGAATGTTTACGAATAAACAATTTGTAACACAACACATGGAGTAAGTATGTAATAAAGCTATCAAATTAAATTTTATATTCATAATTAGTTTCCACAGTTACTTATGGCGCAGCGGTTAGCGTAGTTGGCTTCCGTGCCGGATCTCACGGGTTCGAGTCCCAGAACAAACAGCAACTGTTCGAAAGCATGGGTGTTTGTGTTGTCTAAAAATTCCCTCCCACCCTTCAGATCCTTTAATAGCTGGGCGTAGCGAGAGCGATTAGTTAACTACTAGTTTTGTCCCAGCTTCATCATTCTATCCCTACTAGTCTCATTGGAAAAGAGAGGTTGAGCGATTGAGTAACAAACCGTTTTCGTAGAAAAAACTTCTGTTGAGATACCTTTATTAGGATGTCATATACTCCATCCACATTGTATACATCGATTTTTTTTTTTAATACGAGCCAATAATTATGACGTAATCTTGGTGAAGCTCATAACTGTTCAATAAAATCATATATTAGCCCTGTCAACTTTGTAGCGAAGAAATAATCCTATCGATATTGGCACTATGCAAAATTTTTGTGCATAAGATAAATAAAGTTGAATACAGCACGCACCACTTTCATAAATGACAAATTATCGTATGTAACAAACAAACTTATGATTAATCGATAAATAAGCCTTTCATACTACGGACGTATTTCATACACATAACTGCGAACGAGTAATTAGTAATTTGACATCATTTATTTTGTAATCGTAATCTGATTAGAGGGTGGCTAATTTGGAAAATCTGGGCCGTTGTGCGTCCCTTGAAAGTAAAGTTTGTTCATTATTAACAGAGGCTTTTACTCCTAACGCGGAAAGTCGGCCCCCGAGATTTGTAATCTACAGTGTATACCCTTACCATTGTTTTTACACATTTATTTATTTCGTAAAAACATTTCGCCTTTAATATTTATTAACAACGACCTTCTTTTCCAGGAATGTTGAACTTTTACGGAAAAATATTTAACTTTACAAAGTTTTAATTTAACAAATGATACCATCTTCCGGGGGTGCTTAGTGGATCGTCAGTACAAGTAAAAGCTTGATACATATTGTTAAGCTGATAATATTGTGCATAACCTATAATATACATGTAAATATGAAACATGGATGAATGAATGACAATATAAATGGTAATTTTCCAATAATTGATTTGAATCTAAATAACTATAATATTTAAAAGACGTACCTACTTTACATTAAGTATTCAAGAACTTCACTTATTCACGTATCAAACGAGAAAGAAAATATTATTATTGGTAAAATAAATAAATAGTCATTATTAATTAAATAAATTGACATTTACGCGGGAGGAAAAATTCATCATTATGTATCTAAAATACGTCACAATAACTATTTTAAAAACACATACCGTTAAAATTATATTTAGTTTCGTTAAAAACAAAACTTTCAAAATACAACACAAAAATCACTAACGTGTGTAGTAGAACAATTCAAAATACTCCTTTAATACGAAGGTGATTTCATTGTTGAGTGGTTCTGGTGTCAATATTTATTAATTAAACTCCGTCTGAACTGAGAACAAAAACCTGTCACCTCGCCAATAATGAATGCCTTTCGGGCAAACGAACCCATCGGTGATAGAATCTTCGGCGGTTTTCCGGGTTTCTCTATGTATTCCGGGATAAAACTAACTCACTCTATGTATTATATACACTCTTACTGGTTTTCCAATATAATGCTACTGTCTGTAATCCATCACTTTTTTAATAAAAGGGATCCACCTGTTTACACAGAAAACGTTTTAGGTATAAGCAAACTGCGCTGTTTTAGAAAAACGAATGCACGATTTTCAATTTCGACGAATGTTGAAAGTTTAATCTTTCTACTAGACATAAAGAGTATATAGATTTGAGTATAAGTAAATTTTGTAGGCATTTCGATGCTTCATGCTCGAAAAAATATGTAAAGCTAGCTTATTTTGCGATATTACATAATATACTAATACAATTTAATGAAATTCCTAACATCTGCCATACATAAATAAATTATTGTTATGCTTTCTACGTATAAAATCTTTCTTGTACACGGCTTTGCAAGAAAAAACGTTTTATATATTTGAAAATAAAAATACTCATTTTTAAGACAGAAAAAAATCATTCCTATTTTGCTTTTAATTTATTTTGCCTCTGCAAAATAATTAATATTTATGAGGTAAATAAAAAGTAAACAACACACATTCGTAATCTAACAACTCAATTTTGGGATATTATTGGAATACGCATCCTTCTCACTTAAACAGACATCCGCGGAAAAACGCCAAAAACATGAGCGCCACTCAAAACAAACCTGCAACAAAAGGTGAAAAATCGTTTTTTATTTCGAATAAACGCTCGAGGGTTAATTAATATGCTTTGGTACATTATCAATTGATGAAACGGGCCGTAGAAATCACAATCCATTATTTTATACCCGTACATAACAAGGGGTTTTGCGAGGCTTCCGGGGATGTTACTACATTGTTGCGACAAACAATAGACTTTTGAACAGTTACCCGAGAAAAATATCGAATTATACGTACAGATATATACATCCATATCCGGGAGTAGGGTTCGCATTGAAGATATGGAGGTCCCTTATATAATAACAAGCAATCGTCTTCAGCGGTGTTTCCCTTGAAATCCAATTTAAATTTTACTAAAACACTAGAATGTGTAATTAATCTATGGATAATATAAATATTATTCATGAATCTGGCGGAGATGTCATGAGAAATTACATGACAAATAACCTAGACAGGAAGAATATGAAGCTTATTATTACCCGGAAATAGATACGGAAAGTTTGCGTATGAAAACCTTTACTAAATAAAAAAATAAAATAAGTTTTGAAGGATTTATACAAAATAAAAAAAAACAGCTTTGCGCTACAGGAATATTTTTTGCGAAAAAAATGATTTATAAATTAGATATTGATTTCCGATAACGATGGGAAGGTAGGGTAGGGTGGTGATGTTTTGATTTGTTTTACTGTGGGTTAGTAGGGAGGTAAGAATACTTTTTCATATTTTCCGATTGCATTATTGCATCAGCTTTGTGAGCCGGTTGCCTGGTTACTCTGATAGTTAAGAAAATTCATCGATAAAGGATGTAGATTTTTTAATTGGCACTTATTTTGGAATAATAAGAACAGTTAAAAATTTACGGAATATTCTATTGTGTAATAAATTAAAGACTTTCTTGTCCCAATAAATGTGTAGAATAAGTAATATAATATAAGTAACATTTTAACAAAATAAACGAATAAATAAAATAACAATATGTCAATGAATAATCATTTTTGGATTTTAACACGAGAATATTGTTTTAAAATTCAATTCAGAATAATGAAAATTTAAGACATTTTTTTATTGAGATATAAAGAAGTCAATCATGGTGTGTTATCTTCATTTATTGACAGAACAATCGAGGGCAATCAAATATTTAAAATAATTCTCACTGGATTCAAAGAGATATTAAACTAATACGAATTGAATAATGCTGAAGTTGATTTGAACGCAGATAAAGCTATTTGAAAATAATAAAAGATTGATAAAATTATCGGAAGAACACACAGAGAAAGAATCACTTGTTAAATTAATTCCAATCGAGTTTAAATACCGACTCAATATACTTTCTTATTGAATATTTAAATTAGCTATTTACTTTAATGTTCGTAAATTGCCGGATTAATTATATGATAATAAGCCTCCACCCAAAAAGCAATCTAGTGAATTTTCGCATCCATAAATATCTACTCTTGAGGCATGTCACTATTAAGGGTAGAACAAAGTTCAAGTTATAAATTAAAGAGAACGTAGGCGTGTTTACCTTATTTAAGAAGGGATAGTAGGTATGTATTACGTACATGCCGTAAACTTGGCGAACTCGTGGTCAATCTTACGAAATAAAGTATATAAAATAAATTGTCAATCGATTCTTAAAGCAATGGGACCGTGAGAGGAACGGGGAACGCTTAAAACTTTTAAGAGACGTGATGAGAATCGTCAATAATAAATACGCCTACGCTATTCGTAATAAAAAAGTAAACGAGAATGAAAAATTGAGGGTAAGAAATACACGAAGCACACACTAGTTCATCGCAGTTCAAGAAGGAAGTTCAAATGTACGAATTTGATTGATTGTTATTGTAAACTCGCGTTGTATGAAATATAAATCTTTTTCAATCCGCAGATAAAAATTCTACGTTCACAGATGATGCCTGATACACAAAGCATTATTTTAAGATTTCTTTACACTAGAGTTTCCCAAATTTATTGTGCAATGGAACACTTTACAGATCCGGAAATCTTACCGGAACACAGCTTATTTTAAAAGTCGGGTTATTCATAATAGTAATAGTATTTTTTTACCACTAATTTACCATTAAACCACTAATTAGTCATTACGTAATTATTTTTAAAACATGCTTTAAAAAGATGAGTAAACAAGCTCTTAGTGATTCAAAATCTTCGACTGTACGAAATATTTGACGTTTTAAACAACAGTGGAGATTATTTACCATCATTCGATTTTTAATATGAAATAGATGCTTAAACGTGTGGCAGGGTACGTATGTATATTAGTTTTGAAACACCAGTGTTCCGCGGAACATAGTTTGGGAAGCCTTGCTTTACACAATGATATATCGACGGCCTAACAATTGACGATAATAAATGCCGATTTTCTCCAAATGAATGTATTAATTACGAGTGATTGTAATTTACAAGAGAGATTCAATTATTTATAAAAAGTTTCATGTCTGTTCTAATTGTTATGTTGGCAATTAAATGGCAACGGTAAATGTTTCCAGATAATGGTTGAGTGCCAATACCCCATCACAGTCGGATCGTTGCCTCGTGTTTGTATTAAAAAGCAGTCATGAAACTTGGGTGATTGAAAATTGGATAAGTATTTTAGGAGAGGTCCCGATGCCAGATGGAACGTGATATCCGAATAGAACTTTGAAATATTCAAATTAGTAGGTACGAAACGATCTCTTTCCTCGGCTCTCGAATGTGACCGTTTTTACGTAGTCCGCAAAGTTAAAGCCCTCTTGAAAGACATAACTTTCCTCAGACTCAACTTTCGCTGCGTTTTGTACTAAATCAGTGCACTGGGCGACTCGCCGCCTACAAGGCGCATTACATAAAGTGAACTACTAACTACTATAGACAAGAGTATTTAAAATTACCACATTTATATGAATCCTAAAAAGTTGAAAGGTTAGATAGATGGTCTTCATTAGCATTATGGGCTAAAATTAGCATTTATTTTGTAAAAAATAATTATATTTTTTTTAGTAGAAATATATTAAAGTTCACAAGACATGTAAAGTATTGATTCAATTGTTAGAACACCATTATAATAATACACAGTAGAGTCAACTTCTCTATACGCTCTATTGACCGCTTGAAAATAAGATATTTCTTATATTTTTAAATAAGTATTAAGTTTTTTTAAAGTGATCCTCAAATTTTGAAGGTCCAAAGTGGGCCAGTCGGCCCCCCTACTTTCCCCAGCGCCAGCATAGCCCCCTTTGTTCTTTCCAATACCCCTAGGGGGTGTGAGGTGGCGATGGGCCCACTTTGGGAACCTATGGCTTAGTGGTCGAGTGATTTTTGAAATAAATAATAATATATTTTAATCCATATTAAATTTAGTAGCATATTGATTTTATACGGGCACTCTTTCGACAAATTTTCGTAAAACAATATCCACGTCGTGAATTACAAAATTTCGACTATTTAATTCTGTAAAATTTTAATTCTGCGTCTTCGTCAGTTCAATTTACAAACTTTAGAATCTTAATTAACGTTACAAAAAGCCACGTAATATTAAATTTCTCCGGTAACTTCTCCTTAGCGGTGGGTATCGTAGTCAACTTTCGCGATTCAAGCTACATCGGCTGTGGCGAGGGGAAACTTTTGCAAAATACATTAAGTGGTTGTTATAATTTTCCCGCAAAAGTCGGAGAGAGGAAGGGGACCTCTTTGTGTTTTCTTTTCAGAAAAGTCGACGAGAAAAAAGCTGCAGAGTGTGGGTGAGGGAGTATTTTGTGTTCCCGATCAGTTGGTTTATGGAAAGTTTGCAAGCTCGCCAAGGATATTGGAGAAAGCAAAATATTATGCTAAATCGGATTAGATCGAAGACGGAAGAAATAATTAATAAACGTATGGGAAATTTTATAGAACACACATACATATATATTGGCCAATTTCATATATAAGGTTATATATTTGGACACTTTAATAGGACGGTTATTTATTAGAACGAAATTATTTATATTTAGGGTTATTGAAAATAATACAACACTTTAAATTTTAAAGAACAGTATTGAGGGAAGCGATTTTTATTTTTCTAAAAAAATACATTACTTGCAAAATATAGCAAAATAGAATAAATAATAAATTTCCTTTTAATTTCAACGTTTTGTTTTATGAAATGCTCCCAAATTAAAGTTATAGAATGACAATTTACAATTGTTCACATTAAATAACATCGACTGGCATTGGCTTTCTACAAAAAATATGAATAATACTCAAAACGCGGATCTACTTCGACACATTCGTTCGTTTTGATATAATCTGATCTTATTGTCAATGTAGTAGAATGACAATGAAAATAGATTTTATGGAAAATTAGATCTAAAATTATGGGTGTGTTTTAAATTACTTAAATAAAGAGTATAACATTATATATTTCGTACTTATAACGTTCGGAAATGTACTTGTTATCGGATTCAAATCGTTTTTGTTAACTCTTATTGTCCACAACTAGCGCTCGCCATGATAACGTGACACTTGGAAACTATTTAGTGACCATCTATCGTAAGAGGCTTACCTTGTCAGGGAGATGATCAATTCAGCGCAAAAGATATCCATAAAATATGTTTCTTACCTGAAAAAGGAGAAAAAAAAACAATTAATTTCAAATATGTTCATGTTTTTATCTTAATATTAAAGAAAATATCGCTTAATTAGGTGACTGTTAGCATGTATGCGTGGTAGGATATGTATACACTTACCATACACGTGTTTAAATGTCGTTTCACCAAGGGTTCACACTAAACAATATTAAATGAATAAACTCACTACAAATAATGTCTGAATGCTATGGTCTTGTGGTTCTATTTATCTATCTGAAATCTTCAAAATAGCAAACCGAGAAATACGTTCTTACATTGATGACGGCAGCATTTCCCTTCTAACGTCTTCCATTACAAATAAATACAGCGCTATTAAAAGGTGCTTATAATATAGGTCGCCTGCTGTGGCCCAGTTGGTTAGACCTTGCTCTACTGATCACGCAGATGTGGGTTCGTTTCCCGGTAAGAAAACAGTGAATTTGAGAATTATTCAATTCAAAGTTGTGATGGAAGTCTGGGTGTTTGTGATGTCAATTCACATTATTTCCTCTCCTCTCATCCTTCTGAACCTTTAATAACTTGGTGTAGTGATAGCGATTAGTTAACCACTAGTCCTGTTCTAGCCTTATCCTTCTTTCCTTACTACTCACTTTGAAAAAAGTGAGGTTGAGCGGCTGAGTAACAAACAATATTGAAATGACGTTTTGTGTGAAAATTACTGTTTTTTTTTTTCATTTTCTGCCTTGCTGTATGTATGTATATTTTGTGTGTTCATAGAAAAGCTTAGCTATTGTTAGAATTTTTCTACATATATGTACATTATAATATCTATAAGTAGAAAAAACGATAACAGACATAAATACGTAACTGACATTAAAAGACGGCACAGTATTTGACGAGGCGTGGTTATTACCCGAACGGTTTTATTTTTCAATGCGCTGCAAATAAAAAAAACTCTATCGAGAGGTAGGAATAAAATCAACCGGGATTCATATTAGAGTTTTTCGATAATAAAGCAGGCAGGGTCGAAGGAATGTGGCGGGATTGCAGGCCGGCAGGCGATGCGATAAAACTCGTTCGGTATTCGCCCCATCCGATGCCCGTCGACCTGAGATCTGCTGTCGTAAAATCCGTCTTCCGTGTCAGTGGACTTCGGGACTCTCCCGGTGCCATCATTATCGTGTGTTTGTCGATTATTCGGCATTGCTTTTGTAAATACTGTTTATTCGACCATTTAAGTTTTCAGGCTACATTTTTATCTGGAGCCTATTGCCTATCACACCGTGTGCTATGTACATAACTTTCAACTTCGCTGAACAACTGAGTTATTCGGGTGTAACTGACACTGACAATAACAAAAAAAGCGTGAATCAGTTGTGAACATTAATCAACTAAACTAAGTCTTAATCTTTGATGATTTTTTAAATTTATCAACATATTATTAAAAAATCATAAAAATTAAAATGTTTAACACCTATAACAAGAGGTGTTAAACATTTTAATTTTGTGTTATTATAGTCATTTATACTGTAATTTGTAAATTCTTTTCAATGTCAATTGTTGTTTACACCTTTTTATATGTTCAATTTATTTTTGTATAAATAGCCCTGTTTATACATTTTTAAGTTGACAATGCTCGCAACGAGCTAAACCAGTCCTGACCCTTTAAATAAGGTGGAATAAAGTACAAAGGAATAGTGTTTTTATTACTCACCTAAAAGTATTCAAGAAAAATAAATATCAAACAAATTAACTTCAAAAAAAACCACAATATTACTTTGTACTTTATTTCCACTTAATTAAAAAAGGTCAGGACCGGTTTCGTTCATGGCGAGCATTTTATTAATATAATGTCTCCGCCAAGTATTGACAGTGAACCCCCTAAAAGTAACCAAATTAACATTCTATCACTATCATATAAATCATGAAGGTTTGTATAAAATTACATCTTTATAATCAATATCTGTATCGTGTTTATCGTGTGTTACTTCTAATCGTTTATTTTACGCCGTGTATGCGTTTTTTTTCCTTACAACAAAACATTGATAAGTTTTTCATTAAATTGTAAAAAATAAATAGTGTAGAGTATATCGCATACAAATATGTTCAAATAGTGAACCGACTGCTTTATAATGTAACCATACGATCACAAAATCATTAAAACATCAATGTGAAATGAGAAAGTATTTAAAAGCCAGACGAATAAGGATATAAAAGGTATATTGAAGACATCACACGATATTACGTGAAGAGATAATTTCTTATATTAGCCGGGAGCCTTACGACTATACAGGGACTCGGCTGAAGTAAATACAACATGAATATTTGAGAAAGGCATAAATAAATAACTAATGAGAATTCCCTGCAAGTGACAAATGCACGTACAGCGCAGTGTACTGAAAAATAACACGGCACATTTATTATAAATAACAACGAGCAAAAATTTATTTCAACTGACGAATGCAAATGGAAGAGTTGACAAAAAAAAAAAATCCTTTGTAATGGCAGCTATAAAAGTTTTCACGGACTATGCAAAGAAAGATATGGCCAGTTATCAAACAGGCTGCCATTAAAATAATATGAAAAGACAAAAGGAAAACTGCGCCAGTTACAAAATCAGCATAGTAAACACATACACACACATGCACGCCCTCGTTTCATGACAATTTCTTTTCAGACATAGGGAGTGACGCGTGAAAAAAGAATATATATATTCTCTAGGATTCAAAATTGATTTTCAAAGTGGCGTTATATTGATTTTGATAGGACTAGTATAGTCCGTAGACCCAAGGCGTTTTATAATATGATCATCGTAATTAATTTGTACCTATATATTTGTTTTTTTTTTCAAAACCAATCCGCTCCCATGTGGAGCGTATATAATCTTAATGGAGCATTTCAAAAAACTACAGCTGGTTGTTATTTTAACTAATTAAAGGACACGTTTTCGAAATGGAAAGGATATAATGATAAGATTATAAATGGAGAAGTAGCTCGCCCAACGGCCTGTTATAAGGATCCGAAATCAATGTATGTATTCTATTGGGAATTCGAGACACTGTAGCCGAAGTAGACGAACGCCCAATGGCGTTTACCATTCG
Organism: Himalopsyche anomala; assembly: GCA_031772345.1. NCBI lineage: Eukaryota > Metazoa > Arthropoda > Insecta > Trichoptera > Rhyacophilidae > Himalopsyche > Himalopsyche anomala. Next base: position 35,562,846 of record CM062823.1, read on the forward strand.
GCTGCACAGCCGGAATTATACGAAGTAACAGCATATTAATGTTTGATCATTGGGTTATTAGAATATAAACTTTTTTTAAAACATCTTTCATGATTTTAATACCGATTATTGTAGCATAACTGTTTTCGAGTTTTTGGTGCAACATTCTAGGGGACTCATTTTTCGGAGACAGTTTCATGTCCGCATATTTAGCGAGGCAAGCTTGGAAAACTTTATTTATTCGCAGTGTCGAGATGGCCAAAGCCAAAAACTTCAACGAGCAAATTCAACGCTGAGCTTGCTCGGCACACGTGATGGTAATACTTCAGAAATCGCCGTTTTGGCAATAATATAGAGCAGGGGTGGCCACGATATTTTTTTCTAGTGGGGGGAACTAGTTAAAAAATCTTTAGTAAGTTGTATTAATTCAATATTTTAATTGATCAATTCTGTCAATCAAATTAATATAAAAATCCTTTTAAGCCCATGTTGAAATACAAGAATTACATATGTACTGTAATTTTTGATAAGATATTATGGTAAGGAAGGATATTGCTAGGACAGGAATAGTGGTTACCTTATAGTTCTCGCTACACCCCGTTATTCTAGGATTGAAAAGAATTTTCAGGAATTACAAACACAACAAATCGATTGAAAAAATGCTATTCGTACCGGGACTTGAACATGCGAGTCGTCACGGAAGCCAACGACGATTACCACTGCACCACGGACTAGCACAAATAGTTTTCGTGTGCGTCAGGTAGTATAAATCTTTAAAAATATGTATTTATTTGCATTCGAAACATTACATTGCATATATGTAGCTATTTTGTAAAATTGTACTCAATATAGTACTCAGTAGCCGAAACGCCGTCAAATTATCACTAAGGCATGCTTCATAAGCAATGCTTTTTTATTGCGGTAATTGAAGAGAGATATAAACAAATATATTTATTAGGATTGGTAATTTATTAGGAATTAATTATTTTTTATAAGAATCATGACTTTCCATACAAAATGTACACCAAACAAACACATTAAAAGTGGAAAAACAGGTTGTTGAATTGGTAGAAAATCATTATGAAGAATCATCCCGTCTTATTTAAAGCATTGTCGACAGGGAATTATTAGTAAATATTATAACAATCGAATTCATATAAAATATTATTTTTAAAGAAAAAAACCAGGCGTGGGAGCGCGTACACATTGGATATGGTAAAGAGCGGTCCAGCCGTCACAAGATATGAATTCACACCACCGAAATCAATTAATAAGTGACCTAATTACAGCGGTATCCATTCCATTAGAAATGATTCGTCATTAAAACTAGATGTCAGCAATGCAGCAGAAGCAGCGCGAAAAGACGCAAAAGTTAGCGACGGAATTAGTGTTGCGGGTGGCCGTTGCCAAACGCTGTAAAAACGTCACTGGGTGAACAAAAACTGTTTTCAGCCAACGGGCGAACATAGGAAGATGAGATAACAGGAGGGCTCACTGTTGCAATGCCGGGCGGCGAATTTCAAGTTTATATGCCCGCTCCAATTCGCAATGCCTAGTGCGGAATTCGGGCGTTTATCCCCAGGCCCGCCGGAATTTTTTCGCTGAAATATGTTTATGTTTTACTATCTTTTGACACTTTTTCCCCCCAACTCATAAACTAGCCGTAGCGAGCTGCGAAAACACAGCGAGTGTGTTTACTGCACACTTCGAAAGAGCGTTTACGACAGGATTTAGTCATGTGTTTTATTTTAACGCGGTTGCGATTGTTCAGTAGATTTATCTCGCACATATGTACGATACAAGACTACTTATTGACATCATTTTCAAGAGTGTGAGTTGAAGGGATGATTTATGTGAAGAATATTTAAATTCTTTACATTTATATGAAAATTTGTTTCAAAATGTCTACATTCGTAACACAGATGACAAATTGATAAAAATAATATCGAATCGAATGAATTGGATTTCGTAAATTATTTTTCTTAATAAAAAAACACAATATTCCTTTGTACTTTATTTTCACTATATTTAAAAAGTTCAGGACCGGTTTCGCTCACAAGTACAAATGAATATTGTGTTTTTATTAATATAATGTTGTCCATCAAGTATTGACAGTGAACACGCCAAGTCATTATTCAAGATCACGCAAGATCGTTTTCACCTTTTGATTTATTGCAACGAAAATATAACAATATTTTAATTGATTTCTTCACCGGATTATAAATAAATCGCTTATAACTAATAAAATGACAATGGTCCATAAATTATTTCAAATGAAAGATTTCGCAAGTATATGTACTTGTTTTGTAAAAACTTGTAACTTATGTGACTTAATCGATCGATCCAATTAAGTGTTCAGATACTCGATATAATTCTGAAAAACAGAAGCTGCGTATGTTATTATATACATAATTTCATTTTCACATGGATTGCTATGGCTGTGAAGTGGTGATGATGACACTGTACCATGCCATTAGCCAATCAAACCCTGCCAATCTCGACCCTCATACCTTCTCGGATAAGGAAAGCAAAGCATGACTGAAAACATCGTCGATGTCGAAAAAAGCGCTTAGCGAACGCGTATTAGGTTCGTGGCCGAGCAGGCTGTGGCTTGGATGTTGTTGTACGCTGGAGCGGATACCGGTTCAAGAAACCTCGGCCGTAACAGCGCCGCCGAGACCATCGATTAAGAACATTTGGCACGATTAAAGCGATAAACAATAACTCAAAAACTATACAGATTGAGATTTAATACATGACTACATAAAATACGACATTTAATAGTAAACAAAAAAAAATCAATAACCAAGTTAATTAAAAATACATTCTCAAATATTGAAAATTGATATAAACACTGTTTAACTGTTTTGTACATTGTTTAAGTTAAGTTAAATTTGAATCGTTAAAATGATGTACATTCACAGAAGTTTTGCCACTATCGACCCGGGATTCACCTTTCGGCATCGTCAGGCGTTCAAGTGCACGGATGAACTTGAACTGACGTTTAGTAAATAAATGTATCGTGTTTATGTAAGAAATAAATGTATCACTAACTTTAAAGCCATTGCTGGCGAAATGGATTAACCCATTGGAATCGCCTACATTTTTGAATGGTGAGTAATTTCAAGAATTATATTAATTTTGTTTCCTGGAAAATGTATAATTGTATTTACTTACATATAGGATACTAGAGTGGAGAATTTGGCAGATTAGCGTGAGCATTTAAAATTGTTATGTTATTTAAATACAGCTATAAAGCTGTTTACATATTATTATAAAGTATATCTGTACATAGGAGGTCAAAAATGGCAGTTTTTTTTAATATGGTCGGCTGTTCAAAGCTTCTTTATTAAGTTAATGTTAGAAAATCTTTGTTTTTTCTTCTACTATCTGTTAATATCATAGATTTATTTATTCCTGACGTATTTTTATATAATACCACCGGAAATAATATCGCAAGGTATATTACACACTTATTCGATATCTCAATTTGACAAAAATCGATAGAGTAGTTAACCACCCATGTACAAGTTATAAATAACAACAGCACCGAAATGGGTAAGGACAAACACAAAACTCTTCCAACAAATGTGGTTATTTGGACTTATTTCTTCATGGCATTTTACCTGTAAAATGTAGATCATCACTGTTAACCACAGACCCCCCCTCGCGCTTCGTAAAACCAAGAAGACATCGTTGTCTCCCTCTCACCCAACCTCGCGTCTCACATCTGCCGCGACTAATTCCCGTGTGCACCATTTAACAATAAAAACACTAGCATCTTTCTCAAGGCTGCCTATACTTCGAGTTAGTTACCTGTTATAAGAAGACAAATCGCGATAAGCGAGCGATAGCTACAAATCTGTCAAAAGATACAAATAGTATTTGACAAATCACCAAAGGTATGTAAGCACAAAACCAATAGCCGATTCAAATCGGAACGAGAATATTTTTTTTATTACGTAAGAGCTCGTATCAGTGGTTTTTCAAACTTCTCCACTCCTAGTAAGCTGCTGATACACTCACCGGACAATGTGAAGAATTATTGGCCAAAGTTTTGTTGCAGATATTTTATCTTCCACGTCCGTTTATTCGCGATGACTTTACTTCGTAAAAATAACATGCATATAACCAAATTCTCTCATATCTTCCAACTCAATTTTCGATTGACTATTTGTGATACATATTGCCCGTTGTACTTTCCATCGATCTACTGCTGTGAATCGGACAATTTACCTGTTCAGTCCGTCTTTTGATGATTCCCCCGACCATTGCGCTCGAAATTCTTACAAAATTAACGAATCTCTATTTTTACATTCGTCGTTTATGTATCCCCGTAATTATTACTACACAACAGGCGTAATGATTATTATAATTTAATCGGGTAATGAACTTGCTTTAGCGACCGTGCGGTGTCAGATTTAATAAAATTCCGCGAGAATCGATTTTTAAGTGTGTCTTATTTATAATCAGTACACTCAAGAGTAGACAAAAGTTTTTATCGTAAATAATATTATTTTTCTATTAGACACACAGACAACGAATAATAAAAGTATCTCTTGATATACATACTTATGTAATTTAGAGATATTCGATAAATAATCTATTAATAATTCCCCGTAATTATATGCATAGATAAATAAAACATTAGGCATTATAAATTATTTATAATCAAAGAATTGACAGTCGGATTCTGTATAATTTGTTGGAAACAATATAAATGTTATATGCAGATAATGTAGATTATGGGCAAGCGCATTATTTATTTATTAAATTTCCATCTCTTTCAATAAGTGTTCTCGGGGAAAATTTTCTTCCGACATCACATGCCAGAAATGACTTTAAAATTCTCTTTTAACTACACTTCGCACCTTTCAGCGTCTTTTAGATTAGATTTTCAGCGTTCCGTTCTTTACGAAACACTCGTTTCGATCAAATTCAAATAAGGGGAAAGGCACAAGTTTTCATTAATTTTAAGACGTTTTAATAATAATTTTGCATACAAAGCGTGATCGAATAAAATTATACGAAATAAATATTTTATTCAAAATATCTTTTAGAAGAATATGAATAAAAGTAATCATGGCCCCGAAATCCAAATAAGATCTAAGATGCGAAATAAATAGGCAACATACCGGTGAATGATATGACAACTAATAATCTCGCGACATTCTAATATTCTATTGAAATTCCACCAAGCACCTTCAGTCGAAATCATAAATTATATAATTCTAATATTACTTAACACAATATAATGGTGAGTAATATGGTAATTTGCAATAAGCTACATGCATTTAAATGTTATTCGACGACACCATCGTTTTTATGGCAACTAAATGATGATGAATCGTTAAAATTTTGTACATTCACACAAGTTTTGTAACTAACGACCTGGGTTTCGCCTTTTGGCATCTTCGGGCGTTCAAGTGAACAAAATTTAATATTGAAATTCCACCAAGCACCTTCAGTCGAAGTCTTATATTAGATATTTAGTTAAATCAGATATTTATCAAAAAACTGTCGTCCTACAATGTGTGAAGATAAATAAAAAAAATAGCAAATAATATCAATTTAATTTCATCGATTTACCAACAGCGCTTATTTAAATTAAGTAATTGTTTATCCTTCTTGAAATGATATATATTTCAAATTAACAATTGTTTTGTAAGATCGTTTTCAGTCAGATTGATTTACTTGAATTTTGACAGAGTCGACACAAAAACAATTGATAAAATAAGATAACTCGATTGAAAGCCGGCAATCGATTGATGACTCCGTAAACAATGTACAGTTTTCAACCATTACGTACAGAGTGGCTTGACAAGTGCAACATTACGGTTTCATTTATCGAGTCGTTAGTGGCAAGTTGATATCGATTAAAAAAAGGTTAACGTAACTGGGTTCCCACGCTAACGGCCGTAACTTTACTTAACCCAGTGAAGATGAGTCCGCGTCCTGCTGAGTGACCACTCGCATTGAACATTACCGGGAGACGGAGAAGCAGGTTTTTAAAGGCGGAACTATGCCGACAGACGCTTTACAAAAAAATAAGTTGTCGATAAACCATTCCCGGGGATGCTAACAGTAAATATCGAAGCAAAATCAAATCAATATACAGTATAAATATATTATAAAAAGCGTGGAAAATCTATAATATAGTTGGTTTTATTTCGATGACAGAGCCTTTCATTGTTTTATATATAAAAGTTTCATAATGATATATCATTATTGACAAAGCCAAATAATTAATATCATATGATGTATCAAGTAAGACATGATAGAACTATTAAAAACACTTCCCTTCACTTCCGGTTCAATAATACTGGACCGAAGAGAGTATTACTTAAAACGAGTCTCGTAATATCAAAGCAATGTTATTTATAATAGGGGTGGGTGGTGCCAATTTTTAATTTAAAAAAAAATGTGATTTAGTAAAATTAGTACCTATAAGAATTTCAGCACGACAGCCCAGTTCTGATTCTTAATGTAAAAATGTAAATTATAGTTTAATTCTGTAAATTTATTGTTTTAGCATAAATTCGAAGGGGTTGAGAAAAATGATACTAGGCGACAGAATTAGTATCATTTTACACCATAGTAGTAGTAGATAGAATACAGAATTAGTGACGATTTGAAAAGGCTGACACCGTCTCAAGGATTAATAATAAAAAGCTGCCTCTTCTTTAAACGACCGATTCGCTGCACCTTTGCCAAAACCTATAGCAGACGGCGAGTGAGCACGTACATGAAATGGAAGCATAGGTGGATAGAATAGGGGGAAGGTGATTTATCGATGTTTCGCCAAACGGTCGGGCAGAGGAGATTGGAGGCTAGTGGGAGAATATTCATCAAAATATTCACCACGTCCATCCATCAGCTGAACAAAACCGCGATCCTTGCCAAGATGGCGCGATGACATCGATGACACGCTGCTTCAGTCAATGTGCCAATCAGCCACCTACCGAGCGTCTTCTTCTAAGCGAAGAAAGTATAACACGAATCACGTGATTGAGCGAGCACGATTAACCACGCTAAAAAGTACTAATTTAGTTTTTAAATTAAAAAAAAAAACAATACACACAAGACGGTAGGTACGGTTTAGTATAAAAAAAAATTTGGCAAGATAATTATTTTATGATAGAATTATCGATTAATACACGAATAGAAGAAAAAATAAATAGCAAATTGTATGCAAATTATTTGTAAGAACTCTTAAAAATCGTAATTCTGGAAAGTCTAGTCTAGTATAATCTAAAATAATCAAAGTTTGTATCATTATCATAAATTCATTTCATATCTTTCTTATCAATTGTTTGTTACACTTGCATTACTCTCACTTTATTTTCTCGAGCGAAACCGCTCCTGATCTTAATAAATTAAATTTGTAATGATAACAAGTGTTCTATATTTAAAATTGTATTGCTTTTCCGCCAAGAATTGAGAGTGCACCCCTTAAAATCTATTAAAACATTTGAAAATCATTGCAATTGTATACTAAAAATTGTATTAACGTACAAGTCGTAGTTTTCGGTCATCTAAACATGCAAGCATAATTATTACAATGCAAGAAAAATATATTTTAAATGCACGAGAACACCCAAAATAAAAAATATCCAGTGTAAGTCTAGTAAATGGTCTAGTCCCGATGCATTATTATATTGAAGTCTGTTATGTTTTTTGGCTAGCCGTCCTTACACAACGACACCTGTGAAAAGAGGCGCACAGAAAACATTGATAAAAATACTCCATGTGGGAAGCGCACAAGGTTTTAAATATGCTCAAATCAAAACCTAGCCATAGTACAACAGAGAATACACGGGTACATACGTGACGTTTCACGTTTCCCCCAGCTTATGTGTATATGTATAGCACGGACTAAATAATGACCCATTTATAACTCTTAGCAGTCTAAACTGCGGAATGGATGCTTAAGCATTAAATTTGCTGTATCAGTTTGAATTTAGGCGTCGTAACATACACGTAACGACGATTCGGGACGATCTTCTAATGTGAGAATTCGCGATCAAGATACCGACCCTTCGATATGGCGCGTGTTTTTTTTGTCTTCCATTTCTTTATCTGGCCATTAGAGGAAGTAGGATCCATAAAGTATGGTCGCTTTGCGTTGCTTCTCTTTCTTCCCCCTCTTCCCCTGCTAATGCAAATGGTCCTGGCATAAAATACTGCACTATAACTCTTTATAAGTTACCTCCTTCTACAATGTCTAAAGTGTGGATGTGAAATATCGTACCTAGTCTACACACGTATTATAAATATTATATAAACTATAATGATATGACTTATTGATTAAATTGGCATTTACTTGGTAGAACTCCATTGCGATAAGGTAAAAAATAACGAAAAAATGTAGAAGTTCTACATTTTTTAAATTGAGTCGATAGCTTTTTCGACGTATGCCTTCATCGGGACTAGTTCTTAATCGTGTAATTTAAATAAATTGTAGTACTAAATACTTTGTTATTTTTTACCTTGTTATCGTAATATGACTTTCTAATTTTGATACAAGCACACAAAAAACATTATTATATACTTACAAATATTTATCTAAATTTTCAATACTTATCGATACGCAACGTCTATAATGTAATCATTCATAAAGATTTAAAGATTTTATCAGTACATGTATCCTTCGTTAATTTGATTGAACTTCATCAATATTAAGCAATCAATAAAATTAGTCCAGATCGTCATCAATAACTTGTGATATTTTTTTGTATTTTTATGGAGCATATACATGATAAAAAAAAACTATTTGCCAAGTTTCATTTAAGTGAACCCGTGCACTTGATTGCATGAACATGTCAAAAAGCGAAATCCGGGTCATTAGTGACAAAACGCATGAAAATATGGTATACCGATGGTGTTTAAATGTTTTATGTTACGATCGATTGCAAAATAAATACTTATCTTATATATGAACATAAAGTATCCAATGTCTATTGCACTGAGAGTAACGAAGACAATGCCACAAGGTGAAACCAATCCGGTTACTTCGTCACTGATCCCGAACAAAAAGCCATTTAGCAGGCAAACAGAATCAAAAAAGACTCACTTGACATTTAGACAGTAATACTCAATTAATTATAGGCTTATTGTGCAGAAACGCGGCGACGTTCAAACAAAAGAGCTACAAATTGAATCGCCAACTCGACCGACAAGAATCGACACAATAAAATGGATTCGGATCAATAATAATTCAAGCGGATATTACTGCCACGTCAAAAGCACGACTGTCATTAAAAATCTGCCGTGACTTTAGGGAATACTTGGAAATTCTAAATAACAAAAAAGAATTTTAATTAATCAGTCAAGTTTAATTCAAATTAAGACACGAAGTGATATGATACCGTTTGTGTCGAACGGATTAAGTGGACGGTAGAAATACGGTTTTAAAATATGTTGACCATAATAAATATATACTTTGACAAAAACTTCTATGCAATAATTTGCCCGTACTTCTCAAAATTATTCTCGGTGATGTTAATTAATTTTCTCATTACTAAAAGTTTTACTCGATAGAATAACAGTATTACACATTGATATAAAACACCCGGAGTAAGTATTCTTAAAAAAATGTATTGAATTTGACGTTTTTGTGAAATACTACACTACTATTTCAATATAACGGTTCCCTACACTTCTTTGGTAGGTATGTATAAAAAAATGAAAATGCACAAGGTAGTTTTGGAAATAGACGACTCGTATATATTTTATACAAACCAAAAATGAACGTTCGTAATGAACATTATTACTACAACTCAACACAGCAATTTGACTGAGAACTGCAATAAAATATGTACATTTAAATTTTTCATTGTAGTTTACACTATACAAAAACATTCACCATTGCGCCAACGCTTCGATATCACAGCATAGATAATCCAGCGACATTTGTGTCAAACAAAGTGACAAACTTATCAAACGGTAAAATTTGACCGAATTTCGCGATTGTTATATTATTATTGCCAGTCTTATCGCGATCACCATCAAAGTCATCATCATCATCACCAGGGTTCACCATTGTTTGGCTAATTGCTTTATAATAGTTTATACTAATGAAAATTGCACGAGAGAAAAGCGAGCCAGCTAGCGTTTGTGAAAACAGAAGCCGACAAGAAGAGGCAGCGTCGAATTGTAACAAACAGATTTTCGACACAGAATGTTTACAAGCCGAAAAAAAATACAGAACTAAAAAAGCACGTTAACCGACGAGATGGTTTTGCATAGTCTCTTCGTACACATTAAAATCACACTGAACGTTTTTTAAACAACACTTACTGTTGATGATACAAAACAAAAAGATTATTTTATTATATTTAACAGTAAACGTAATCATGTGATTATCTCTACAAAAAAGTTCAATTTGATTTGTAAAATAGAGTTTTAGACAGAGTACGTAATTAAATAACGGGTTATTTTATGAGATTATTTTTTACTTCAAATGTAGGAGATTTATACCTACGACGATATGACCTATAATAGATACGCATACAAAAACCAATGTTCAGCAATAAAGCCGTTAGATTTGATCTGCTATTCGTAACGTATCCCATCAATTATTGTTGCTTCCTGGGCCAATCGGTTAAGATCTCACAAATTAATGGAAATTAAGAGAGACGAGAGAATCCCTTTCAACCTACGCCCTCTGCTGCCCTATTTGTATTAAACGATGACTTAGAAGTGTTTGTATTTTCTCATAGTGGCAAATATAACTTAAGCATGTAGTTTTTTTTTTTTGTTGCATAAGATCTTTGATATGACCATCGGCTTGTTTTAACACTTCCCCTACCGCGCTAAAAATACTTCCGATTACTGGCCCTTAAATAACCAACTGAAAAAATATGTTTTAACGCTTACCTTCCTTTGATGGACCGTAAAGACCCAGGACGTAAATTTTTCAAAAACATGTTTTTAACTTGGTTTTTTAAGGGTCAGCAACATATTGGAAGTATTCTTTAGCACCGTAGGGGAAGTTTTAAACACTACGTAATTGGTGGTGTTAGTTTGAGTAAAAGTAAAAACGCAATAAACACAAAAAGAGGTGTTCATGAAGCAGTTTAGTATACATCAGTGCTCCCTAACCTGGGGTCCGCGAAAAATGACATTTTTTAAACATTCTTTGTGATACAATATGAAGATGTGAAATAACAAAAAAATGGGGGGCCGCAGATTATTGTTTTCAGATTTAGGGGTCCGTGGCATGAAAAAGGTTGGAAAGCACTGGTACACATAGTTAAATTTAGGCATCAGCAAACAAAAACCCAAAAACATAATTTTTTGATCGCGTAGAATAACAAAATTCCAATTCGAAGATCATTTTTACTATTGCCTTCAGGTAAAGGCGAAAGAAAAAATAAAAAAATATTACACGTGGGAATCCGGACTATAAAAATGCGGCCTCACGTTCCAGTCTCTTAAATAATACGTATAAACCGCTTGATTCCTGTGATTACGTTATCAAATATGATGTATGGAATCCGATGATGTACGAGTGAAAAAGAGGTTCTGAATGAATAGCGGAAAATCTGGTAAATTTTGACCATTAATTTCAATGCACAGCAACACAACTAGAGTAAAACATAATAACGCTGGAAACATTTTACGTTCATGAAAGAAGAGCTCATGAAGTAGGGGGCAGTTAGTGGAATGAACGCACACATGAACGCTAATGCATACGATTCGAGCGCACTAATACACGGCGGCACTGGGCATTGTTGCCGGGCGCTGAACATCAAAATTTATGGCCGTATTTTCAATGGGGAAATTGTTCGGGCCAGAAAGAATAAATGCGGCCCGGCAAACACGAGCGGGCACTGCTGCAATGGCGCGTCGTGCAAGTGCGAACGAATCGCATCGTACGGAGAACTTTTTTCTGGGGGTCACATGTTTTTTTTCCACTATCTGGATAAGGGGTAGGGAACCTTTACATTTATAAAGGCCACATTCATCTATATGAGTCAACATAATGCCGCAGTAAAGAAAACGTTGACAACCCCTCCCCCTTTTTTTTTTCAACTGCCAAACATATTATTAATATAATGGGTTGATAATGCTCTTTTTTCCAAACGCCTGTATATTGTTTTGATAAAAGTAAATATTTTGATCAAGTCAAAAGACCGCATCAGAGTAAGCAAGAGGCCGCAGGTTCCCCTCCACTGGTCTAGATTCTAAGACATGGGTGGATAAACTTGAGATCTCTGAGGGCTACTTAATACTGAAATCAGTAGTAGCTGTCTACTAACATCGTATGTGCTAAATTAAAGTAGGGAATCAAAATTGATAGATAATAAAAAAAAAACACCATCAATTCGTGTTTCAAAGTCATGGCCACCGCTGATATAGAAGACTAACCAATAGGGCAAAAATATCTGCGTATTTTAGTTCTACAGTTTATATATTTTATGCGTTGATAGCTATTTCGGCTTTCGCCATCGTCAGAACTATGCTTTAGAACTCATATCGTCAGAAATACGTTTAAGCATAGTTCTGACGATGGCGAAAGCCGAAATAGCTATCAACGCATAAAACATAAAAAAACTGTAAAACTAAAATACGCTGATATTTTTACCCTATTATAATTGAGTTCTACCAAGTAAGTGCCAAATCAATAAATGAAGACTAACTACCTCACCACTTAAAACTAAGGTAGATAATGTCAAATTATGTCTCGAATTCTCCAACAAAGCTCTCTTCTCATAAACTCGTTAATTGACGTTTGACAAGGATTTAAAAAATGTGATAGTTTCCATTTCAATGTACATTGTGTTTGGCTATTTAAATATATTATTTGTACAATACAAAACTTTTAAGAACAGTATTCAAGCAATAAACAAAGATCTTAGACAAACGACTACCCCATCCCCTTAAGTTTCTAGTGCTTCCCGTGAGACCAAAATGTGCTAGAATTTGCAGATATATAGCGTAGACGGCTTGAATGGGATTATCGTTATTTTTACGATTAAATGTAACAAATCCGAACGAATGACCGCCTCGTATTGATTAAATGAAACTCAGCTGATTCGTTTTCAGCTGAGTTTGTTGCACTTTTATTCCGCTTTTCACATCAAAGATATTTTTTTAACCATGTCCGCTACCAGTGTTGAAGATGATATCGACTCATGATGAAGTTAATCTTAACACAAAAACGGTTTGTTACTCAGTTGCTAAAAATTCACTTTTCCAAAGAGAGTAGGCATAGAAGGATCGGACTAGACAGGACTTGGTTAGCTAATCGCTCTCGCTACGCCCCGCCCCGTTTTCATGATAGATATATAGGGTGGGAGGGGAAAAATAACAAAATATCACATAAATAACTTCATAAATTGATGATAAAATAATTTATAAAACTGTTCGTACTAAGGATTTGAAACCGTGAATTCCGTAACGGACGCCAACAACGTTGACCACTCGGCCACGCAGGTGGTAAAAAATATTGTGTAAGCGTTAACTAATGCGTAAAATAGCAGAGAAAGAAACATCCGAAATTTACGAGACCATTCAATTTGACAAAAGATCAAAGAAATAAAATACTACGGAATTATCTTCCGAGCGGTATAATCATTGTACCTAGATGGTGTAATTTTTTTTATGAGGTTGCCAATAGCTAAAGGAGTAACAATGTTTTAAAAACGAATTTTTGAGTTGAAGATAACCAATTGATGGACTGAGTCGCTTAGAGGAGAGACTAGCAAAGAAGGCGATTTTCTCAAAATGAACATCCACTAAGTAGCCGCCAAATACATTGAAAATGTTGTTATCAGTTGACAATACTCGCAAGGGGTGAAGCTAATTCTAATGTATAAAAAAATACGTGGAATAAATACAAATAAATATTTTTTAATACGATAAATATTCGTACTTAATATTCACATATTTTTGCGGTTCTTGTTAAGCTTGTAGTAACTCAAAGAGTGTAGTATCATATAAAATGGCCGCATAAAACACCGAAGGCCAAAATTAGCACGACGGTAGGTTCCATACAATTCCAAGACATGAAAAAACTGCCAAAGCCTTCCACAATTGAGCCGGGAAACATCCTGGTGAAAGATAGCTTCGACGCGGCACGAGCGCTCTCGATTCGTGTAGGCTCGACCGCACGGCCGCCCTCCAAGTGGTTCCCGCCTCGCCCGGCCTAGCGACCTGAAGCCGAGCCATTACGCGCGGCCTTCTCATCTCGCTCGGCCGGAAAATGTATTCCGCGGAGGATCGGACACCTGACCGGAATGACAATCACCACCGGTGACAAGACGCCGTTGACAGATTTTCGCGATTTACTCCGGAATTTTCCTTCCCGCATTGATGGAACACTAGGAGTATATAGGTACGAATAAATAGAAGAAGCATGCGTATCTACATACCTACAACTTTCGCTAATAAATTATTCTCACATTACTTTCACATTGACTCTTCCGTGGGAGTAATTTTATATTTCAAGACGTCATGTATAAATTTCCCATCACAAAATTTATCTAGTTTAATTGTGCGATATGACTTATTAAATAATATAATGTGAATATGCGAATGAAAAATAATTACTAGTACACAAACGTTAGGTAATTTAACATCATTAATATTAATTCCAGCGTTTAGTTCATATAAGTCTTTAATTTTCTAATGATTCATACAGACTTCGAGACACTAAATACTTGAAATATGTATTACAGTTTTACTAAGTTTAACAATACGCATATAATAAAAACTGAGTTTAAAAGTCAAATATCTGTACGATATTAATGGATGAAGAAACATGTAATTAGTCGATTGGTTTTTAAATAATATCCTTTTTAAGAAATCGTCCAGTAAGAAAAAGGAAGGCATTTTATGATGCGTTGAAATGAAGATATTAAACGTGCCTAAAGAAGGAATAAATTAGCATCAATTTGTCAGCAGAATTTCAGAGCAGGAAAAAATCAATTATTATGTACTTAGGCAGTAAATATTCAAGACACGTTTTTTCTTCTCTTACGCGTTGCTGCCCAAGGAGGGTTAAAATGGTGAACGGTTTTCCCTTTAGAACCGATAGACAGGAATTAAAAATATTTCGAACAGGTAAGAAACAAGAGAGTTTGGTAACCGTAAAACTTTCTCAATTTAAAAGTCCGCTTAAATAATGAATACATTGAATACCAAAGAGAGTCAGTTGATTTTTTTCGGTTTGTTGATATAAAGGGCACAACTCGACTCCCCAGTCCCCAGCCGCAGAGAATTTTGCGAATTCGATGAAAGTATATCGGCAATGGAGGTACGCTGGAATTAATTAAGTAAAACTTTTACGAAATTCTTAACCTACGCCGAAATTGGTACTATGATTGACCGTTTTGATAATTTAGATTCTTCGAATACCGCAGAGTTTTAAATCAATTATTAAAATCGAAAAACCAATTTCATCTATTTTACAGTCGCAATCGGTTGTAGTTAGATATTAGATTACGTTAAAGAGAATTTACTGACAGGTACATATTACTTGTTGAATATCAAATATTATTTATTATATACTAGCCGGTTCCCGGTAAGCGTTGCAATGCCACTCGAAGAAAGAAAGTGTTTGTGTTTTAATTGTGTTGATTGAAGTGCATGTTTTCCTTTTCTGTCTGTTTGACGTTTGCTGCCGAATATCTATGGTACGACACACGCGCCACCGACTGTAAGTTAATTGTACTATAAACTTCGCGCAAACGTTGTCAAAATGAACTGTATGGCAGATACAAACATAGATTTTTTTTATATATAAGACCTACTGTAAGTTAATTTAACTATTTCTATAACCTTGTGAAAGTTTGTCAAAATTTTATGGCAATCGGATGAGCGGTGTGGCAACGCATAAAGTACGAAGAAACAAACATTCATTTTTACCTGGTGCGGGCTGCTGGCCAATTCTGAAATTCTGTACATTTTGGATTTGAAAATCCTTGAAAGACCTAAAAAAAAAGGTCCTACGCTGATAATTTTGGGAAATCCGCAAATTTCTGGGCTTTAGAAATTTGTATGAATTTTTTTTCTGTCCAAAGTTTCTCTAGTCAATGTTTACTGCGGCCTTATGTCGAATCAGAAAAATGAATGCGGCTTTTAGAGAAGAAACGGTTCCCCACCCCTGGTCTAGCTCAGTGCTTCCCAACCTTTTTCGGTCCAAGGCCCCCAAATTAAAAAAAATAATCCGCGGCCCCCCCTCAATTGTCTCCGTAACTCGTTTTTTTTTAGCTCACCGACGAATTCGAAATCCTCAATTTGCTATACTTTTCCCCCTATATTCTTAATTTCTCGATCCCGCATTCCCACAGCGGCCCCAATATGGGAAGCACCGATTTGACATACTTAAATATATAGATATTTGTACTTTCTACTGAATTTCACAGCCCTCGCAAGAAATCCTACGGCCCACAGGTTGGGAAGCACTGGTCTAGCTTAAGTAAAAGAGAATTATGAAAACACTAGTGACATACATACTCTGATTTTGAACATTTAATGCAATCGCAATGAAATATCATCTAAAATAGCAAATATATTTCTTGGTTTGTTGTTTTGATGGTTTCTTGGTCGGACACTATGAACAATCGGACAGTGATGAAAATTAAATTCGGACGAAAAATGTTTTATTGTAGTGCTCATTAAAAAAATAATTACAGCTTTATGTCAGCAGCTCGAGTATTATGTAATTATAAGCTCCGATACCGTGGTGAGCGAGACCGACAGATTTTTAGTTAACCTATTAAAACCTGATTCATAAAACGTGGCTCGCTTCTGGGGCAGCGCTCGAATAATATTACACTTCAACTTACGAAAGAACATTAATTAAGCTGACGTGATTTGTGAAGAATCTTTATGGAAGAAAGCGTAACAAAGACAAAAATCACGACTGGGGCGGATATTACCAAATTCATTAGAAAATATTTGTTATATCAACAGATTTACAGTAAAAGTTATGATTTGAATTCATGCGAAGATTTTTACGTTTAATAAAGCTGGAATAAAAATACCACGTATCCGCGAATTATTATTTAGCATATGCCATTTCTCCTTACGGGCGAATATTCAGCGAAGAATTAAGGGATGGAGTAATGATTTCGCGGAAGTAAGTAGGCTGATTCAACATCATGTTGATGATTATATATCTCACTCTACGTGTACTTACTCAAAAATAAACACACAGAGATAAGCTAATTACGATGTTTGCGGCAGATTTCAAGAGACGTAAGATTCGTATGACAGTTCTTTAACCCTTTAGGCACGTATACCTTAGATATATTTTGGATAGCGGCTCATTCATGTCCAATGAATATGAGAATGATTTGCACATGAACAAACATTTACATGTTTGAAAATCATTTCTGGTGACATTTTTGGCAAATAATTTGGATATCAGCGGTTGTTAAGTTTTTTTATTTAAAGTTATCCCTAACGACACAATTAGGTAAATTGCGTTTTAAGCCAATTCTTGTTCAATATCGCCTAGGACGTCAGTGATAAATTTTTTAGAACGTTATATCATTCGCCTGATATGTTTAGGGTATGTGCATTTTTTTAGCGTTTTGATTTGTTATCGTTAGTTCCACGTGGACCCCGGCTGAGAAATGCTAATCCAGAGCACGATATCTCAACCGGGTGCCAGAGAAAAAAATATTTTAGGTGAGCCACAGCAGTTTTGGGGGGCCCTGGGCAAATCCATAAACTCAAACAAAAGTAAGTCAAAAGAAGTCAGTATAATATCAGGATTGGCATTGACCACATATTACTATTTACAATGCATTTTAAAAAAGAAATTCCTTTATCGAACTTAATACATGAGTAATTAAAAAAAGAGCTTGTAAAATTTATAAATTGTCAGTAACGATTTTCTGCCTATTTTGAGTCGAAATAGTAAAGTTTAAAAAAGCTCTGACTACAGTATTGAATAGTGTTTTTCTTTATCTTCAATAAAACCTTTGATATATATACACAATATAATAACAATGTATCAAAATTCTACCACCTTTTACAAAAATCATTATTTAGTATTCTATAGTTTTTTTTTTTCATTTGAAGAAATACGAATAAAAGGATTAAAAACTAAAACTCCAACCGAATCTTCGTAAGAAATCAAGTTATTTGAATGTAATCAATGAACTTTTTCTATTGTAAATGGATGTCAAAACAGACAATATTTTTTGCTTACACATGTACACATCAATACAGGCTTGCAAGCTAAACAGAAATATTGGACCCGGCCAAGGAAGATGCTGCCAGGAAGATAAAAATCCAGCGTTCGGTACACGTAAAAATCTAGAGTTTGATTTTTTACAAAGTGTAGCAGCAATGTGCTGGGATAAAACGATGTAAACACAATTCAATGGAGCGAACGGAGGCGACGGTTAGGGCCCGGGACCCATCGCACGCGTGTTTATTTTCAATTTTATTGCGCCTAATGAGTTTTATTACGGCTTTATTGATCATTTCCACACGAAATTAAAAGCCAGGCCTTCACCATAAAAAGAAAGCAAGGGAATTTAGTCAGAACATGGCTGCCTGGTGAAGATACAATATTGATATTACATATATGAATGTATAGTCAATGCGTACTATTATTAATTAAGTTGCCGTCGAAACATATTAATAATGATAAGGATAGTTATAATTGAAATGTACGACACTAAAGAAAAATATAATGGAATTATGTTTTAAATATGATTCAGCAATTAAATACGCTAGATCAGAAAATATCACACTTTCAAAACATTATAGAAAGAAAACAAATTATATATGTAGTTTAAGATTTCAACTGAAGGTCCTTGGTGGAATTTCAATATTAAATTTTAATCGTTCGAATTATAAACATTCACACAAGTTTTGTCACCAACGAACCGGGTTTCACGTTTCGGCATCTCCAGGCGTTCAAGTGCACGGATGAACTTGAACTGACATTTAGTAAATAAATGTGTCGTGTTTATATAAGAAATAAATGTATCACTAAGTTTAAAGTCATTGCTGGCGAAATGGATTAATCCATGGTAATATCAGTTCATTTTTTTTTTAAATTAAAAATAATTCTCTCTAATTATTCGTTTTTCCAGTGTGATGTGTGTGGTATTGAGAAAGGTCGAATGCACGGAAATTACCGAGTTAATATTTGTTGAGCAGGATTACTAAAAAAATAAATTCTCTTAATAAAATCACGCAAATTGACAAGACTTAAATAAATGTATAGATAAAAGAATATTTTATTGTATTGTTTTACACGAGCAGCACCAGTAAAATGACTATCTAGCAATCGAATCGAGAGTGTATCGGTGGAAATCAAAAATTGACGCTAACTCTATAACATAAATAAAATATCCATGGCCGGCGAAAAATACAGAAAAATAGATTCCTGCGGTGAACGGACATCTCATGAATGCGAAATAACAAGAAGAGTCTGATTTGTTCGAAATGGAGTAGGTAATTCATTTTACACCCTTGAAACATAAAAGCTGAAAACAACGCGCGGAAAATAAAAGATTTAAGAGGTAAAGTGAAAAAAAATAAAACAGTTTAAGTAGCAGTCGAATTGATTTCTTTTTTCGGTCTATTTTTCCAGCGTAATCGCAAAGGCAATGGTTAGACATCCCTAAAGACAGCGATTCTCAATCGGTATTTGTCTTGTTTGAAATTAATTTTTCTATGTTTCAGTTATGAAATGTGTAAATTATTGGTGAATTGCATACTGCAGTAGTCACACTGGTTGTGTTGTGCTTCCATTTATCGAAACTCCGAATTAGCATTTAAGATGATTTGATATTTTAAATCAAATGTATGTAAGTTTAATCCGTAAAAAACGGTATCATGTAATTAATGTTGGTTAGAACATCGTGTTTTGTCCTTACATAAAAATGTATATTAAACGAACGCTCGACTAATATTTAATTATGGTAAAAAAAACAATCTAGTAGATAGTTTACTTAAGGTTTAAATTTAAACGTATCCAATGAGCGGCGATTCTTTATAAAACCTACATAAGAATTTTCTCCCAAACCATTTTGGATGGATAAATAAATTTTACACGCAATTCATTGAGCATCAACAGTTAAAGAGTGATAATAAGAAGTACTTTTAAAGTTAACCGAAAGACTTCTTACTTTAACATCTTCCAATTAAGTTAATATGTCACATTTACTGAAGTAGAATCAACAAAACCAGAGAAAAACGTTTTGGTTCGTTTCCAATGCGCGCACAGTTCGATTGGGTTATTTTTTAACGTTTATTGTCTCGAAATTGTTTGAGACGATTCAAATCTATGAAGATTTCAGGGAGAAACCTGAGTATAAATCAATTTTGAACGAGTGAACGTCAAAATACACAATACAAATTTGTTGAATTTATTTTTAGATTTATGCCAATTTAAATGTAGTAAAAAGGCAGAAATCTAAATTGAAATATCAATATAGTATACATTATTATCATCATCATGTCACATATTCGAAACTAAGCACCGCCTTCTTATAATAATCGTAAAAATGAGTAGCACTTTCTTCTGTATTAACGCTATGTATCAAATAATTAACTCTATCATAAATAAGGGATTGAATAATCGTAGGTAATCTAATATATTCCTATCGAGATATTTTCTTGTAAAGGAAGAATACATTATCCCTGCTTATAAGAGATCACATCAAAACTTTAATTCCAATAATCCCTAAGCGTGTGTTAGAAATGAATGTCATTTTTCACTTATCCTTCCTTAGATACGTATTACAGCCATGTGTCAGTTCACGCTGATAGCTCCATAGCACACTAGACTTTCTACGGTGCGCCTTTTTCATTTGTTTAACGTCGTTGCAAATAGGTTTTTCATGTCGAACTGACATGTGAGCCAACAATAGAGAGAAAATAAGAAGAAATGCCTCTATTCCACAATATAAACAAAAGAAACCCCTTTCATTAAATTCTAACAGGGAGTGCTTACACGCCAAGAGGCACTATTCCATAGAATAAACTGTACATAGCCGACCAAAACAGGCGGCCGTTCGAAGCTTTAAAATTATATTTATACGGCACTCGATTAATATTACTAGCTGTGTTTTATAAAATAACAAGTTTTCTTTTAAACACAAATTGGTGTTTTTATGATATTCAAGTATGAACTTACATTCAGGTTAATAATAGATTACTACAGTGAGATTAATATGTATTTAAATATCTCTGTACATACAATATCATCTACTCAATGTAGCAAGACTTATAGTGAACACTTACTTACCTTTGGTATACCTTTACTATATTTTAGAACGTGCTTGATGTAAATAGTGTTCCATATCGAATAAATCGAATAAACAGTATGAGAAGTAGAACTACGTAAAATATACATCACTGCGTTATTGACGCGACCAAATAGACTAAGTAAAAATACTTTATTACGGCTATGAAATTTTAGGGCAGGCATTCGCGGCACACTAAAGATACTCGGCACGCACTGAAAATTGTGCCGTGAATGTGCAAATATGCGCATATTTAGAGATAAATTATAACGAAGAGCCAAAATAACGCTAGGTAACAGTTGGCATAAATACTAAATTAAAACAAATTTGCTTTGAAATATTAATAAATGAGTCAATTCATTAACAACAGCGCCCCGAATGCGTACAAAGCCAATATCAATTGGCATCGTTTTCAAATTATTATCGGAGGGGAAAGCCGCGAAATATTGCACGCCCAACCGCCGGCCGAATCATTATATTAATTATTATTGCTTATTTTATAACTAAGATACGAAAACACGGAATGCTTTCGTTTCCGGAGCGTCGAACAAATCGCCCGGGGTTCGGGTGGGGAGGGTTCGGATATTTTTTTTACAAAACGAGCGCGTCTTCCCGCAGTGGTCCGGAATACGGCCTTTTTTTCTTTCATTCCGAGATCAAAGGAAAGGGATTTCGGTGGAAAACTTTCGTCGTTCCCGTGGCTGTATAATTTTTAAACCAAATTACATCGCTGTGACATTTAAACACGCTGGAGTCCCGTTTCGTACATTTTAATTTAACCTTTTTTTATATTATTATACAGCTTACGGAAATTAGAAGTAGAACCTTGATTACCTTGGCCTATATAAGCAGATGCATGAAATACGAGCACCTGGTTTGGATTTTCTTTTCCAGTTTTTTTTTCAAAAATATATTTTGAAAATTTTGATAGATTTACAATCATTGGTTTACCTTGTCTGATAATATGGGCTATGAGTATTCATTGGAGTCACATCTTCCAAAATATAATAATAATACAGCAAGTCATCAACAGTTTAAGTGGCTCGGTTAACAAAGAATTCTCGCTTAATACAATGGGCTATTTATAACTATCTAAAGTTTTTTTAAATGTATAGAGAGAGATAATAATATCGCACGACCATTTTTGCGATGAAACAAAGGTAAAGCGAAATATCTTATTATATACATATGTATATTTTTTATATTACGAATAAGGTTAAAATATTTAATAAGTAGGTAATTTTTATGATTTTTCAGCATGAGATGCTTTTTCTTGTACAAAAAATAGCAAAAAGTGATGTCATTTTTAAACGTCAAATTAATTAAATCGCAGAACCATAACTATCAAACGTCTAAATTGATTTTTTTTGTATTGAACACAGAAATATAATGTTGTAGGAATAAGTACTTGGGCTCTAAAGCGTAAATGCAGATGCCGGGATGAGAAAATGGAGGAAGGGGAGTGTTTCATAAGAAATCCAACATGAACTCTCTCTTTTGGGTTGGACCGAATTCTCGTAACGCTCGCAAACTCGTTTAACTGTATGGATCAAAATGATGATGATGATGATGATAATAATAATGATGATGTAGGGGGCGGAGCGGGAGACGACTAAGGGGCTTAAACTGTTATTATTACCAAATTAATTTTTCCCCCGCTACCCACGGATCCCGAAGTCGCGAGATTGAAGAAGCTCGTCCTTTGAGTGTAAAAAAAATACGCCCGAAGTCAGGCTTCCCGAATAATTATCATATTATACAAACGCAAAGCCAAAGACTTTTCCATATGTTTAATTAAGAATTTAACTTTATAAAATATCTCGGAGCAGTGAAAATATTACGCAATAAACAGATGTACTTACTTCAAAATAAATTTCATTATTCACTTCGTCGTAGCAGAATTGAGTTTGTTGGTGAGTTTGAATCAAGTCACCCATATGGTAAAATTGAATTAGATTTGTAGTCAGAATCCTGACATAGTAGATACTTAAACGTGAAACTTATTTTTGGGAGTTTTTATATTGAGTATTTAATGAAACACATCCATTAATGCAAGTGCCAGAAATGTAGATTTGTTTAAAATAAGTACTCGGCCATTATTAAACGAACATATAATAGTTCAAACAAAGAATTTTAAACTCTAACGGAAAAGTCGATTTGTAAAGATACGACCAAAGGTCAAGAGAGTTATTATCTTATATGGTTAAAAAACAATATTTTAGTTCTACAATTTTTTTGTTAAGATGATAGCTTTTTTTGGTTTGAGCCCTATTTACAACTATGTTTAAGTTTAATTTATCTTTGCTATATATACTGGCTGTGAAGAGATACACAATGCATCTTTTCATATATTCTAAGATCCAAACTTATTTAATAATTGAAGATTTCCTTAAACTTATACATATTAAATGAAATAAATAGTGATAAAGTAAAGAGCAAAAGTTGTCCTTTTTTGCATACAAGAATTTATCAGTATGATGCTATTGCAGGAAGCAGTTTCACTTATTTGGAATTATAATGATATTCATTTTACTTTTACTTTTCGAACGCTTTGTTCATTTAATACTGCAAGTACTTATTGGAAAATAAACGCTCATCTACCCTTGTACAATTTGTGAAATAATGGCCAAATACGTAAGCTCATTTCTCTCGTCCTCGCTTAGCCCGACGTAGAGGCAAGTCCACAAGCACGGGGGAAATAACAAACGTATAGTACCCGAGGGAATCACCGTCGTCAAAGACGTCGTTGTATTTTCAACAAAATCTCATTTTATATATATTATTAGTATCGACTTATTTTGTAACCACAAAAACAATTGTGTCGAATTTGGTGTTTTTTTTTGTTGTTGCGGAAAACGATATTGGGAAAGTTTTCAGCGGGGTAATCAATGTTTCCACTGCGAAACGGAGGCTGGCTTTTAGGACGTATTTATCGAGATTTTTTTTTGTTTAACAAGGCTGAGATTAATGGTTTATTACAATATTTCGGTTTCAGTTAGACATTAAGAGCAAGCCAGACTGTAAATGACTTACTTATTAGTATACAAATTAATATCTGGTATACATATTTTATTATTATCAAATAATATTTGATGCACAGAGTAACCGTACAATATGCTTTGAAAACAGATGTCGACGGCGAATACTATGGGTCTCTGGTGGTTTTACTTTGTCAGGACTACAGATATAAGAAAGCGGGCTATCCAGCCCCTCGTTACGTCAAAACTATGTAATATTAAAAAACAACGATGGGTGTTGCAGATGCTCCCAAAAGAGACTGAATCTTATCTGTCTCTTCGGCGAATCGAATGGATACCGTCGGCGTGTAACATAACACGTTGATGAACATCCATAAGATGCCATCGAATGACCTATGGGATGCTGGAGTGACAAAGGAAGAATCAAAGAGAGTGGCGGACAGATAATCTTGGAGGTGCCGTGTAGTGGCTTTTTGCTACGCCCCCAATAGAAATTAGATTTGGTTTAAAAGAGTAGTTGGTGCAATGACAGATGTTAGATTTGATTTGAAAAAGGACAAGATTTTGTGTTACAAAAATGGATCTCTAGAATACGTCTTGCATAGAAACCATGTGAACAAAATCAACTGAAATATCCAACGTAAATGGATTAGAGATTTGAGGTAATTATTTCGAGATATGTAGTATTCCCGAACTAGAAATCCATTGAAAAATATTTTTAATTAGTAAAGGGCATGTTTAATAATTGTTACAATATTACACGAAGATACACTTGAAGATTATTATTTTAGTGTATTCAGAAAGTACATGCATTCGCAGAAATCATCGCCGGCTACCATATTTTATCTCGTAACAATAATTGAAATCCAGTGATCTAATAATCGCTCCACTACGTTCCCGAGACATCCTTCACGGTCCGATTGTCTTTTCAGCGTAATACACCCAACCCACTTTCTGCCGAAAAACAGTCGGTGGCCACTTTCGACTACTCCCGTAACGATTACAGGGCACATATAAAGTGCGGTTGGCATTCACGATCGGTACATATTATTTTGTATTTCGGTACATATTATGTTGACAAAATAACTGGCCTGGCGGAGTTGCACGTTGCGTTACCCGACAATTAAATTCAATTTTGCAAAAATATCTTCAGGCAGATATGGTCATTGTCGTTTGAAAAATCTACCAATTTATTATGCGCGAATTGATAAATATTGTCATTTAGCAAATAAACGAAATTTGACAATCGTTTTGATAAACAGTCACAAAAAAACTTCATTAAGCAGACCATATTATCAAGAGTTAACGATTCTAAGTTTTATAAAATAAATATATTGAAATCTAAGCTAAGTGTCAGTAAAAGATACTAGATAATAGATACAAGGCTGATAATCACTAGTTGAAAGGCCATTGATGCTCTGAAAGGATCGGATCAAAACAAATAATTCGGGCCGACGAGAGACGCCGAAAACTTTTGATATTGTATTATTAATTTGTTTTCATAATCAATCTTGGTATATTTTAAAATATCTTCCAAACTGTTATATAAACGACAGACCACTAAAATGTAAAAGTGTAGCGGTTTAAATGATCGTATGTTTAAGAGCAAATTATACATTTAAAGGCATAAATTAAAGCCTATTTGAGCACCCAGTAGTATTTTATCTTTAGCAATTTATCGGCGACGAATATTGGCATTCGCCGGTCTATCTTCATCTTCGTAAAGCAGAATTTGATATCTATTATATCTGCTCGGATGATTAATTCCTACCCACGCCACTATTATCATTGCTCTATGTATACCTCCAATTCTTTGCTGGGGGTAAATCTTATAAAAGTCGTATTCGATGTTTATTATCCGCCAAGGGTGTATAAAGGGAACGTAGAGGACGTGTTCGTGGGCGGACTCTAAAACATTATTAATATTTTATTAATTTTGTGCGCATGGACGTAGCAAAATATTTCGACTAATGTAAAACAGACTTAAACGGAGATACTTCTCAAACGAGTGTTAACATTGGAAGCAAGACTGAGATTTTATTAAAAAAAAATATCTTTTGAGGTACACATATTGACAAAGTATGCCTATTATACAATTACATATATCTATAATGTATAATTGTTACACACCTTTTTCAAATAGTTGATATGGGACTGTACATCTTAATCTGATATAATTAAATTAGTGCTCAAGTGCTTAATTTAAGACAAAACAAATCAAATTATATGATGAAATAAAATGAAAAAATAACAAAGTATTTTAGTTCTTCAAATATTATATATAGTTGGCAACTATTTCGGCGTATGTCCTCATCAGAACTATGCTTAAACTTACATTAAACTCTATATTTACTGACTTAGAAGAGATACACAATATATCCTAACATCCACTCTAACATACTAATTTAGTGATTGAATTGGCATTTACTTGATATTTAACTTATAGAACACTGTTGTTTTTTCACTTTATAATCCTGATTTATATTAAAAATTATAGTATTATATTTGAAAACAATTAAATGTAATTATTAAATATAATGGTAGAGCTCCATTGTAATAATTTTATTACAGTTCTACCAAGTAAACGGAAATTCAATCAATGATTTTTTTTAAAATAAGTAACTCATAATTCGACAGAGTATAATATGAAAAATAGATCGTTTACAATATCGATTTACACCATCGTAGTTAAAATGTACTTTTAAGTGCACAATTAATTAAATAAAAAAAAGAAACCATGTTACACAGATAAAAACCGAAATTTCAACAACAAAGTCCCGCATCAGAGTCGCCTAATAAAGCGTAGGTAGGCCATCATCATAGCAATAAAGTAACACATCAGAATTCGTTACCGTTACTCGGATAGAATGGGAGAGAAAAAAAACACATTACAAGAGCAGCCAGCTCATTTCGCTGTCTCATAAAGCCAAAGACGAATATATAATAAAACGGGCAGGCGATTCAATATAGGCGCTATTATTTTCGAATCTGCTGTATGAGAGATAGCGGCTAGTTTAATTAACGGAACGACACTGGGTCTCCGATAATGGACGGACGGGACGAGTGGAGCAGAACGCGCCGGGATTACAATTTTCGATATCGTATAAAAAATGGATTTATTATTACAAGGGTGTTAAATTGGGCGGAGACGAAGAGAAGAAACTAGAAATATGGAGCGCTGACTCTGCAAAAAAAAAAAACCAAGTCGTAGAGTAGGAAAATGTTTTTTTTCCTCTGTGAACATTTAGAAAATGTGGGCACCCGTTTTTTAGGACATTGGTAAAAGACAATTCAAGTGGTGAATAAATTGCATTTAACAGGAAACTCTGCATGAATATAAAAAAAAGAAAATAATAATTGATCATCTTCATTGGTTTTTTAAAAAAAATTGGAAATGCGTGACTAGTTACGTAACCATTACATTTGTTGCTTTCTCTTATAATATTATAATACATACATGGTATATTTAAACGCCAAAAAAAAAACACAATATTATCATTAGCATAATCACAAAAACAAAGTAATTAAATAAAAAGCGTGACAATATGAAACAAAGATATTTTCACTTCGTATGTATTTAAGGTATAAAACACAGCCATGCGTAAGAAGTAAAAATAAAATAATCTCAAAGACAATCAATTTCCTAAAAATATACGTCCTATTTACAATACAATGAACTTTTATCACATATTGCGGCGCTGTATATTAGTTTTTATCTCGATACCAAAGTCTAGGACGACTTCTTTGGCCAATGTAAATAGTATCTAATTTAGTTTTTATTGGGGAATAAAATGAACAAATTCAACATGGGGAGTTATTTTATATGACGGTCATAAATATTTATTAACATTCTATTCGAGTATAATTGCAGTCCAATTGACAAAAATTTAAATTACGAGTGCACGCTTGTATGCGTCCGTTAACAATAACAAATATAAATATACTGCAGGATGTATTTTGAATCCGAGTTTGTCACATAATTATTTATTCGTCGTCGTCAGATTCTGTCAATCCAGTGGAAGCCTGATCAGTATTTACGCTACCATCATCATATACATTAAAAAATAAAATATATATTTGAACTAATTCCCACTTTTATTAAAAATCAGGACCTGATCTTAATAAATAAAGGTGGGAATTAGTACAAATGTATATGTCCACTAAGTATTGACAATGAACACCCAAAAAGTGTTTACTGTACACATATTGCGTATAGGTACACCGTATTACCTTTTGGGATTAATTACCGAAACCAGGTCCCGGGATTTACCGCTTTGAAAATGTAATTCAATTTTTGTATGTGTTTGATTCTTTGTGTAACATAAAAAGATCTTGTGATACCAGGCCTCCTTGACGACAAGTATATTATGCTGTCCTTGAAGGCAGGCGTATTGACTATAAAAGTTTCTCATGGGATTAACACATTTGTTTTATGCCTTACGTTGTGAAAAATTGCATGTTCTAATTAATGGGTTTATTATTTTGATGATTTATTAAATTTAATTTGTGCTGCTCGTCTTATACAACAATTATATCAAATGTGTGAGGAATTGTAGATTTTTATTCATTTTTGTAATACCGTTATGAAAATACTTGTATTATAAAATAATTATTCGCCTGATATTGTGATTTCTTATTGCAGTAGAAAACATTGATAAAGTAGATTCAGCCACTCTATAAAATGTATGCGATAGATATGAAGTTTATACGAATGTTATTTCGACTGTAAGTGGCTTGATGAAATTTCAACGTTAAATTTGAATCATTCAAATTTTATATAAATGATTTCTCAATTCATTAAAAATTGTATTTGACTTTATATATGTGACAATAAATAAACATTCGGCCAGCAAATTTAACAGTCCACGAGAAATATATCGTAGATAGTAAACACTTTATCGTACAATATCTAACAGTATTTTCCAAATGCTTCCTATTCAATAGTAGCTTTTTTTTCAGCAAATTGTTTGTCGAGTGTTGTCATTATTTCATATATAAATCATTTATTATTAATTGAATTGGCAAAACTCCATTGTAATAAGGTAAAATATCAAAGTCTTTTAGTTATACAAATATTATAAGCCGAAATAGCCATCAACCATATAATATATATATAAAATAATATTTATAGAACTGAAGTACTTTGATATGTTACCTTATTACAATGGAGTTTTGCCAATTCAATGCCTTATAAATAAATCATATATTATTCATAACATAATACATTTATAATTCTTCTAATCTTTTGTTTGTTCCTAGCGTGAAAAATATTTGGCATCCGTTACATAAGATATGTAAAACATATAAAATAAACAATAATTTTAATATGAAACGTAATTGAAATGTACGGGATATTATGTGTACGGAGTATTCTTGTTCGGAATAATCCGTTAACTCTTTGTCCGGAGGATGTCGTTACCCCTAACAAAATGGCAAAGTAAAATAATAAAAAAAATAGTATCTTGAAGTCTTTTACACGCAATCACCGAGACAGTCTACATTAATTTGATAAGAGCGCTAGACACCTTCATAAAAAGAGGGTTGGTAGGTGTGCAAACGCGTTTAGCGTAAGTTTTTAGTCGGTGCACGAACTGAGGCAACATATTTATGTCTGATTAAAAAATATCGGGCATTATCATTTTATCTACTTTTGATGCAGTCACAAATAACATTAAAAACTAAGCGCAGAGCACCTGCGATGATAGATAACCCACTACCAAATCACGCAAGCCCTAATCGTTTTATTACAAGACCAGCGGTCACCAACGTTTAGATCTTCACGGACCACTTAATCACAACATTTTTTTTTTCAATTATAGAATGGTTATCACACTTGTATATACACTTTTAAGGTGTTTCCTGACGATACTAGGTAGAATAGTATTATATTTTAATAAATAAAACACTATTTTGTACTTGATCCACATTTATTTAATAAATCAGAAAAGGTTTTGCTCATGACGAACATTTTCAACTGATGAAATTTGACGTGATTGGAAACATGACGAACATTTTCAGTTGACGGTTCTGATAATATTAAATAAATATCACTTTTAAGGTGTTCATTGTCAATACTTATGGCGTTATAATAAAAATAATAAAAGATTTTTAGTACTTTTTCCACATAAAAAATATTTGATCAGGACCGGTTTCGCGCATCGCGAGCATTATCAACTGTTGTTAGTAGTTGCTTACACCTTTCATTTCAATTTAATTTATATAAATAGCACTGTTTATATATTTTTCTTATCAGTTGATAATCACTTTTAAGGTGTTCACTGTCTATTAATACTTGGTGGAATGGCATTATAATAAAAATAATAAAAGATTTTTAGTACTTTTTCCACTTAAAATTTATTTGATCAGGACCGGTTTCGCTCCTCGCGAGCATTATCAACTGATAAGAAAAATAAATTAAACAGTGCTATTTATACAAGTTAAATTGAAATAAAAAATAGTTAGTAGTTGCTGACACCTTTAATTTATTTTTCCTATCAGTTGATAATGCTCGCGAGGAGAGAAACCGGTCCTGATCAAATAAATTTTATGTGGAAAAAGTACTATAAATCTTTTATTATTTTCATTAAATAAATAAATATGGAATGTTAATTTTTTTTTCGAACACTTTCATTTTAAACAGAACTGTGGAGTTGAGAGTCGTAAAATTATAATACAAAGTGTAAAGTGAATTTTTGTACATATTTTTAAAATTTACAATGGTTACGTATAAAATTGTGCATTTTTTAAAAAATCCGAGTCGCGGAATCTACAACCCTGGCCATTATACAACATTAACAAGTGTTTTAAATGCATTTAAATATCGGTCGGCGACCGCTTCACTAGATTTTACCCTCATTGAACACTACTTATTTCATCCCCGAACAAAACACATCGCACGATAAGATTGTAACGTTCCACATAACCATGATTTGAAGATCCTTACGACTGGTGTAAGTAACGTTGCATAAATTAATAAATGTACGAAATCACACAAATCAAATGAATGCTACAGACGATAACCTGACATTAGCGATTGCAATCAAATGTTATTTATTCTAAAATCGGATCGGATTCAATAAGGTATCTAGAAGTAGATAAGGACAAACCCCGATTATTATTTTGTAATGTAAATATAACTTAAGAATCATAATCAATTTTTGTTTACAATTATACCTTACGATGTTCTGTCTAATGATGCTTCTTAAAGAGGCGAAGCCTATATATTTAATAACACAGCAAGTGGAATAACAAAGTTATCAAATTTAATTCTTGACTGTATAGTAAATTAATGTTAACGGAGTGACGTCGAGAGGTATCGACAATATTACATGTGTAGTTCTTGCTATAAGGCTACATTTTTCTTAATTAATGGTAATCCGATCATTTAAATAGTTTGAAAAGATTACCTTTTTTAATTCATTGTATTCAGGATCGTACTGGATCTATGGATAGCTTATGTGGATTGATAAATTCCGTCACTTACCTAGAAAATTGAGAAAATATTCATTAATATTACATTATAAGAACTTTTGTTTATATGGGACAAACAATTTGATTCAACAAAACTGAGGTAACATGGCTACATTATTTATCATCAATGCGCTTTAATGTGCAATTGGGTAGTGTTTATGTTTTAAAATAAGCTAAAGGTGTGTTTAGTCTTCGTTCTCGTTTTAAAGCATAAGCAAAACGCACATGAAAGCGCCCGTGTGACTCAGTGGTATGTGAAATTGAAATAACTTTTAAAGCATATCGTCGATGCACATCAAATATGGTATATGTGACTATGGGTACACATAGTCATATACATCCACCAGCCCCCCATCGTCGGTGATAGCGCCTGTGTATTAGGCCGCCTGTTGAGTATTGAAACTATTAAATTGCATACGAACATGTGTCGATTATTTAAACATTTCTGATTGAGGTAATATTAAGGACAGTGTGTAGAAAAAAGTTATTTCCACGTGCGGTATTCGACGACTCGCCAGTATAACATTAATAACAAAAACCTCCGTTAAGAATATATCGATAATTCATTTGGATTATTTACCAGAGCGAGAGATGCCAAGTATGTATAGGAATTTAAAAATTCGCTCTCTCCCAAAGCCGCACAGAAAAATAAATACCGAAGCATGCATGACTAATATATTTTACTTATTGTCAACTGAAAGACCCCCCTTCATTTCTGGCGTCTCCCACCCACAACCGGTTTCTTACATGCCGAGGTAGAGGTAGAGTGAGTGCGTTCGTGCTAGTGTTGAAAAAAATGCCGGTGAATTATGGCCGTTTTTACCCTTTATTTATGGCAAGGCGGCCGCGCTAAGTGATATTTTTCTACTTCGAATAATATATTATTGTATCTCTCACGAAGGCGAATAAAAAGAAAACATATTAAAACTAACATGCCCGGGGGTGTATGTTTTATTGTGCCCTTGGTCCGTCGCAAACGGGCACAGCATAAAAATTAGGCAATGTCCAAAGTTTTATTGCAACCATTTCGCTGTATCATTGCTAGATTTAGGGCTTCTTTTGTATTCGAGTTCGTAAATGTTACGATTTCGTAAAATTAGTTGTTAACGTGCGCACAAACTTCAGCCGGAAAAAAGTTCGCCTCCACACCTGATCACACCACCGCCACAGTAGTGCAATATTATTTATTTTTCAAAATTGAATCAAGTAACATTTTATCGACAAAAAAAATATAATTGCAACAGTATTTTATTTCACGTCAAATACAATTTAATATTTCACAGGTACGGAAACGAATTTCAAAAGAGGTTTCTGAATGCTGCTTATTCCCTGAATCTTGAAAGTACTTATGAAAACACTTGAAAAATAAATTCCGCATCGATACTCGATTCTCTACTGAATTTAATTGATGCTTCTTAATACAGTTGCCGTCTGTTTCAAAATAGAGCGCATTTTCTCTTTAAAGGATTGAAATGATGAGCAAAGAAAATTCTCAGTAACTATAACTCCAATTTCATAAAGGAGTATTCACGAAATAACGAGGTATTGCCTCTCATTAAACTTGACACGAGCAGAACTCTCATATTTATTACAGCAGTGAATAAGTCCGCCCTGGAAGAAATCTCGAATGGTTCCATAAGCTATTGAAATATTATTACTTACAAAGAAGATCTGATTTATTGATAAAAAAAATAGGAATAGATTTTGATTTTAAGACCAGTTTAAGTCATCGAAATAACAAGAATAAAAATATTAAGAAAAACTAATGAGTTAATGGCGTTATCGGATTGAAAATAGAAGCTGTTTGTTATCGTTGCAAGATTTCGGGGACGATAGATTGTGCTTAAAATGCGTTAAATCTTTATCATTGAAAATCTCTAGAAACGGCCTACTCAGCGCAGACTATTGAAAGAGTATGTATGTGGCATTGTTTTACACAGCAAAGAAAGGTTTATACAAGTTATTAAAATGTACTAAATATAAGGATTTTGGAGAGTTTAAACATTTAAACATATATTTTATCTGCGATCTTTATTGAAAAGAGCATAGTCTCGAATCGACAAAGTTCAATAAAACGTTGCCCTCGTAAAGAACGAAAATCTTAATTACGCGGGAGTTTAAGCTAAAATGTACCTTTTAAACTGTAATGGCTCTTTTGGAATAATTAAAGTACCGGTAAGAATGGCAACTTTTATAATATACCACCCGTGTTATGGCATTACAATAATGGTAGATTCGGGTAATAAAGAATGCTAATGAGAATCGCCGATCGGCGCCTTATAAAAAACGGCTGCCATGGAAGAAGACACACCTGTAAAGAATAACAGAGGTGCAATAAATTTGACAATAAAAAACGGTTATTTTATTGTTAGTGCGAGAGCCAGGGAATATCTTTTTATATATCCAACGCTGTTGAAGTTTTAACAACCGGACTGGCCGGTAATTGAAATGTGCAAATATGACACACGACTGCCTCAAAAGGAAGATTGAAAAGACAACACATTTACCCAGGGCTTCAACCGCTATTTTTTTCGTTCCGGTTCAAGTAAAAAAATATATATCGGTTCGCTTCCGGTTTTCGTTCCGGCAAAAATAACGGTTTTCGGTTCAGCTCGAATAAAGCCCAGAGATTTGCCCAAAGATCGAAGTCCAAAGATAGTAAGCCCAGGAATTTGCCAATTTGCCCAAAATATCTCCGTGACTAGTTTTTTTTGCTCACCGAGGAATTTGAAAATCTCAAAACCCTATACTAACGTGAACCGAAAAAAAGAACCGATATTTTTTTCGGTTCGGTTCCTGTTTTCGTTCCTGCAAAAATACGGTTTTAACGGTTCCGTTCCGGTTCGAAGCCCTGCATTTACCATACTATTAAGCGTACCATTACATGTGAGAATGATTTGTATGTCAATATATCATTCAAATCCTTTATGTATTCTTCACGAGTTTAATAGAAGCAAATTGAGGTAATAAGACGAAACCATTATATTTTTTATTTTGTCTTGATTATTTCGTTACTTATTTCCGCTCCCAATGTGGATCATATGGACTCCTAATGTAGTTTATCTCAACATAAGTGCTTCTACGATAACTATGTTACTCAGTTGCTCAACCTTTCTTTTTCCAAAGAGAATAGGAATAGAATAGAGAGATAGGGCTAGGATAGGACTAGTAGGTTAGCTAATCGCTCTCGTAACGCCCCGTTCATATGATAGGATGGGTGGGGGGGGGGGGGGTATTCAAGGTATCACATTACATCCATGCGTTCGAACAGAAATTCATAAATCGATTGAAAAATCAATTTATAAAACTGTCCGTACTGGGATTCGAGCCCGTGACCTCCGTAATCGAAGCCAACGACGTTGACAACTCGAATTATTCGCGGAATCAAATAATTAATTAGATTGCAATTCTACAATATGTTGAGAGCGATATAAATATACAAATATAAGGTGAAGACTGAAGAGTATCCCGAATCAATTCAAGGGTAAGAAAATATCGAAACACGTACGAATTCCACGATATACAAAGCCCCGGCTGTGAGACACGACTATTTCATGTGATATATTATGCAGTACATCCGAGAATCGAGAGAAAAGAATCGCGTAAGATCACTCGACATGTGAAATTATTATTCAAGCGTTTATTCGTACATATCGAAATGATAATATGTCTGCGAACCCGCTCGGTCGGTGTGCGTGTGAGAAATAATGTATTACGGAGGCAACGGCGAGCCTCTCGCCTTCAATACCAACACGCCCTGACACGCGAATATAAAAAAGGGATGACGCGTATCCGATATCAATACTAAATTTTAAGCATTCAACGACAAATAACACAGCAATGCGTTGTGAATTTGACGAGTTGATTACGAGAAAGACATGTCAGTTTTTATAGAAATCGGCGATTGTATTCCGTCTTGCGGGTCTTGTCAACATCTATCTATCTATCCGTTTTTCGATTTCACAAAATATAAGACGTATGTAGTTGGTAAATGGTTGGGTCTGAAAATCATCGTTTTCGTAAAAAGTTTTTTCTCTGTTCTGAAAAATCATACCATTTTGAGATATATCCTTTTTTTATACACTTGTCAATTGACGAGTGCAGCGTATTTTTTTTTGTGATGTGATAACTAAAAATCCGCCTATGTCAAAAAATACATTCACCAACTTAAAATTCTTACAAGTGCAATTTCAAGAAATTTCAAAATTAAACTAAAAACAAATATTTGTTGGGCATGACGACGACATACAGTGTAAATATTGTAAACTTTTTAAATGCTGTAGTATATTAAACAGCTTTTTGAAAAAAGAGACTAATAGAAGGTATATAAAACAAATGGTAGAATAAATATCTCATATCGTTTCCTAAATTATATATAAATAGCCTTAGTTATTGTTTATTTTTTTTAATTAGTTGTAATAAGTGAAACCTGGCCTTTACAAAATTGTTAAAAAAATAATATTACGATTCTTTTAGACCGAACTGACAATTGAGAAGTGATTTTCAAAAACATTTATACCTTACGGATAAACTGAAACTGTTTATGGAAACAAAATAAGGTGGATAATTTAGTAAGTGCACAAGATATCGAGAAACACGCGGATGATATTAAATGTTCGAGTGAAAACCAAAAGATAACCTGTGGATCGGCACAAATCATTCAGCAAACAAGAACAAGCAAATCCCGAAACACGCACGCGCAAATACAATAATCCTAACACGGTAATACAATAAGCTCGGAGGGATATGGCCCAATACCTTACCTTATCAATATTCCGTTTCGATACTCAATATTCATCGTTTGAACACACAATTTAACGCTATGCTATCATTCAAGATTTCAAAACACTTGTACAATGTAAGATATGGATATTGAATATGAAAAAGATAAATGTTCACAAAAAAAATCTGAAGGCAAGAATATTTTGCAGTAAATCGAGAAAACATTCACAACCTACTTATTTCAATTGTTTCAATATGTGAATTTTCAAAGTCTGCAAGAATTTTATCGTGCGAGTTGTCTCACGAAAAAAACTCTATATTTTAGGTTTTCACGACTTTTATTTTACTATCAAAAAAAAAAAAAAAAATACTAACAGACAGAACCACTTAAAAATATACATTATTACAGTATCAAAACAAGAAAAAGATGTTTACACTTCATTAGATAAATCACATTACCACCTAACAAATGAATAGATTAACAAAATATGCTCGTGATTACGCGAGCGAAACCAGTCGTTTAATGAATATCAATTCTCATGACTTTAACTATATTGGTTTTTGTCAATCTGAAGTAAGTCCGAATGTGGATCTGATAAATCAGCTTACGGCTCTCAGTTCCTGTATCGTATCCTAAAGACACAGCCATGAAAACAAAGCACACGTCATTGATAACAAACGGCAGGGGTTAAGCAAGGTTGCAATAAATAAGGCCGAAACGAAAATAAAATTATTATGCCTCAATCGAAGTAACGTTAAGCGCGCGGCGGGGGCAGGGCGCAGGACCCGCGCAGGAGAAATATAAGCCGGCGATAAATAACGGCGGATGAGGCGAACACGAAAGCCCGATCCGTTGGCAATATTTTATTTATTTATTTTATACTTCGGCGGGATGTTTTTGACATATTATTGGATGGGGTCCCCCGACCCGGGCACGAGAAATTGCCCTAGTATGGACGAAAATGGAGAGATGTGAAAAACACAAATAAGCCAAGGTAAATAAATAACGAACGAGTTGACTTTCGTCAAGTTCATCAAACTTTTGGATTATCGAGGTATACGTTACTGCCAATAAAATCAGCAATACATCATATTGTTGTCATTACCAATCAAGTAAATCTATTTTAATTTTTAAAAAATCATCATTACATCAGATATGTGAAGTAGGATAGTTTTGAAATTGCCATAAGATAGAAGTGATACCGACAATGATAAATCGAGAAATAGTCCTATAATAATTTTAAGCTATCAACTCATTCCAAAAACAAGTATGTAATATAAGTCAGAATAAACAATTAATTGCATGAGTTAATCTTCTGATCAATCTCGATAACATCTTTGAAATTACACTAAATAATATTCTCTTTGGAGACACTGTTATCATTACGTAAGGCTATGGCGGAATTTTCAAACGATGCGAGAGAGGATGCAGAATATGTCATCGGTTATCAATGATCATTGATCAATGAAAGCATACATTGATTGTGTTGACCCACACTTGATCCGCCCTCAATCAAACCCATGTCGAAACTATTTTGATTACAATTCTTTATGCGCTGACAACCAGCGTTGAAGTACGTTGGTTGGTACTTAGATACATTATCATAAATTGTACTTATTGTGAGCTACAATAGAAACAAATAGGACAGTAGAAGTTATCATTTATCAAGAGTAATACGCAATAATACAGATTGTGACCAGATTTATCATTTATCAAAATGCTATATAGATGAACATTCCATGCGTCTATCGGAAAATTCCCAGACAACTATTTAGAAAATTAATTAATTAATTGTCGAAAGAAATCATTCAATCTGTGTGGAAAAGGGTAATAGTGTTTATATATTACTCATCAGTCATATAAAGAAATAAAGCGTACAAACATGACTATAAAAACTATCATAGACATATTGTGTACAAAAACACTCTTCTTCACCGACCAAAATAAAAGATTGATGCTCGTTTTTTTTTAACCGTGTCACGCAGCAATTTCATCTGACGTTGATTTAGCTGATGTGACTGGCATAAGAAATGTGAAAATGATAAATATAACATATCTTAAATAATTCAAAATACATAATAACATACCATGTTGAAGGATATAAAGAAATTTAAACCTTATTATGTTGCTTTCATCTCGCAGCTGGACCAAAGTTTATTACCGTCGATTGCCATAAATATACGAGAAAGCGTGTTGATTCCAGACATTTCGACGTAATTTGAGAACCATTTGAAATTTTTAATGATTCACACTATAAAAATATTTGATTGATTAGCGAAAAAAATAAGCTCGTAAATAACTCGGTAGGTTAAAAACGAAATCAGCTCCATATTTATCAGTCATTACTACTTTCAAGAAGGCGTGTCATCTCACGTCCAACCAGCTCGGAGATGTGTGCATTTTTAAACGGACGAATGGTAACCGAAATGTCGGAATTAATGAATGTGATGAAAGAAAGGGTACCAAAAACTGTGTAAATCATTTACACATCAACATGCGCTTTATGAACAGATTAATTGTATCACTTATAAATAAAAATAATCCAAAAAAATATTTCAATAAGGACGTGTTTAACTTCAAAGAAACAATCCTAGAATAAATTTTCTCGCCAGTTGCGTATGGTTTGAGCCCCGTTTCATTACAGTACTATGTATATAATATGTACCAGATTTACGGCAGAAATATTCAAAATTATGTAATTTTCAACAAAAAATACTTAAAACAAATCGCTGCAAATAATAGTACGGTTTAAAATTTACATTTTTTATCGCTATTTGGAAGTCTCGCTTGAAAGGCATATTTTAGGGGGTTCATTGTCAGATTCTGCAACTATCAGCTGCCATTGCTGCCAATCATAGCTACCATGAGATATACTTAGACTGATTTTATTTTTTACCAATTTGGTTTGTATTATCGACAGGACTTGAACGAACTTCTTTGATAACCAGAGAACGAAAATTTAAATATTTAATAAGCGTTTTAAATGGTAATCGTTGAATTTAAATCATTTATCATGTCTTAATGATTCTTCACAAAGTAATGCACTCCCACGCGATATCACATAAAAGGAATTTCGATACAAAACGCAGTTTTCCACTCGTTCACTGCCACGACTTTTGCTATTACCACACCGATTCCCATCAACAACCTAGGCATGAGAGCTGCGCCTCGCCCGCAAAACATTCATCAAAAAACATATAAACCACATTAACTATAATATATTATTTGGCATATATCAGTGATTTATTGTCGGCCGTTTTGCAACACGCTGTGTGAAAGTGTACCAGCGAAGACACGAAAAAAACCCGGCCTCAATATAATATTTATATTGTGCTTTGTTACCTGACCAGACAAGAATTCAAGCCAAATTACTTGTATACCTACTATTATTGTGGCACTTAGACTAAACCTCTGTCTATAATTCTATCAGAACATTATTTCGACATAGTAAAATAAACACTTACATGTTCAGCAACAAAACGAAGATACAGTTCGTACATGAAAAAAAGATGTAGTTCAGTTATTTTTAACAAGAAAAAATGTTTAAACATTAAAAGTTTAAACCAACAAAAATAATCTTGAATTATAAATTTACCATTTATGCACATCGATTATAGAATGTCAGCTCTTGATAATAGGGGGTTTGTACCTGTATCGCCGTTTATACCAATGAATCAATCAAAACAAAAAATACCGAGTAAAGCGGAAAAATAAATGTGATACTTTAAAAAGAAACTATAGTTTTTCAAAGAAACTACTCGTTGGTTTCGTTTCATTAGCACTGGAAAAAGGGAAATCTGAAACGTGCAATAACTTCTCGGTTTTCAAATAGAATATGGCTTGGAATTAAACCGAGCGATGGGTTATAGGTAATATTCTGCGTAGTTTTAGGGCATTCCGTCTATTCTGCCAATCGAAATAAAATAAAGCAAACACTTCTCCTCGGCGAATTGAATTGTAAGCACCGAAAAGCATTCATTAGAAGGAAACAAGTGGGGCGTAAACAAAGCAGATCGAGAGAGAGAAAAAATCCTCTCATTTGCGTCATTCTATTTCGGAGCTCGCGTAGTCGAATTAATTGTATCGCCTCCAGTAAACGTCAATTAGCCCAGCGATCTGTCTACTCGGCTCTCCCCGATTCGTTAAAATATGAAACGACGCCCGTCGACGCTCACACAAAACGGCGCTTCCCAAAAACGCAATTATTTGACACTTAACTACCATCCAGTCAATTGAAATGCGTCAGTTTTTATTCGGAATCCGTATACATTTTCGATATTTTTTTATACGTATTTCAATCTTCAGCGCAAGAAATAGATAAGTCATTCATTCATACTGCATAAAATCAAATACATGGTATTATGTAATACGGTGTTTTCAAAGTTGCATATGACGAAATTATTTTCCATGCGTTGCGTGGGAGACGAAAATGTTTGATATACAATATACCTACAATCACTTACCGTTTTTATTTAATCTTCAATTAATATTTAATGGCTTTTACAAAACGGTTTTCCGATTCGTGTTCAACGTGTCACTTGCAAAAAGGAGTTCGAAATCAGCTCATTTGAAGATTAACTTAGGTAAACGAAAAATAAACAACGGAGAAAATTTATACTATGCTCTCACTTTATGCTGATTTTATATGGAAATATTATAATATAAAGGAAACCATTTTACCACAATTATATATCTTATAAATTTAAAATGCAAATCAATAATCGCGGAGTTACTCTTAAACAAGATAAATCGAAATTTAAAAAAAAAATACATAATTGTTGACACTTTTACGATGTAAATTGACTTTTACTTATCAACAGTTGAAAATACATACTCACGATTAGCGAAACCGGTCCGAGTTATTAACAAATATGAGGAATTAGAACAAACATATATTTTTTATTTGTATAATTCGTTATCAGTTAATTTATTGATAACTAATGTATATTTACTGTAATAAAAAAAACCTTTATTAGGTTACACATTTATGTTTTGTATCAAACGCTTCCATATTGAAAATCATCAATTCCAACGAGGCGAAAATGTCTAAATTGGCTTCGGTCAGAGCCAAAGGTTCGTACAGATTGTGTAATTTGTCGAATTTTATCGCAGCCTGTGTCATAGGTTCGGTTCATAGAGTGAAAAAGTTTGAGCGACGCGGAGATCTAGCGCGAAAGATGGGGCGTCGATAGGACAGAAATAACAAAAAGTAAATCTTCCGATGCCCAACGTCGATAACAGACCAGAAGCCGTTCCCAACCCGGAAAAACCCCCATAAAAATATAATAAACACAAAGTCATTCAGCATTATTTAAAATAAACGCGTTGAAAACTAATTTTTGTCACGGTGAATTGAAACCCGATAAATTCCCGAGGGAATTTTTAATGATGTAATTTTCTATTCACGGAAGATAGGTTCTCTTAATACTTTTGGAAATTATTCAATAGTCGTGTGATTCTAGCAAAATAAAATATTGTATAATACAATCGAGTAATAAATTTGTCTATTGCATAAAATTCCTGTTCCGTTGGATTTTTCGGAGGTGTGAAATTAAATACAAACGACTCGTCACAACATATCTTGTTTTGAAATACAATCATATCATATTATAACAGTCTTTTAAAACGTTATCAGCAGTGGGTAATATTTCCATTAATCTGTACTACATTTGACAAATTGTAATATAATAATTTCTCATAGATAACAATACTTCCATGCCAAAGTATTCATTTACGTATTTATAAAAGGATATGTAATTTTAATAAAAACACAATATTCCTTTGTACTTCATTCCACTTTATTTAATATGCCAGGACCGGTTTCACTCATCGCGAGCATTGTCAATTGATTTTGTGTTTTTATTAATATAATGCCTTTCCACCAAGTATTGGCAGTGAACACCCTAAAAGTGATATTTAATTTATCAAAGCTGTGGTTTCGCGTAGAACGTGTAGGAAACTGAAACGAAAATCATTGCTATAATATGTATTTTATGTCGACTGACGTGTAATTATTTTCTCCGTCAACAGCGCAGGGAAATTCTTACGAAAAAATGTACTGTATACATCCCATGATTCACGGAAGATCACTAGATGAATTTCTCTATTGATTTCGACAATTTTTAATAATGATTCATGCTTTATGATTAATTATTTTTGTGACAAAAAAATGGCACAGTTAAAATAAATGAATCTATCGAATATGCTACCTCCTAAGCTTACTAAAAATAAAGGGAACCT
Source organism: Himalopsyche anomala (assembly GCA_031772345.1). Lineage (NCBI taxonomy): Eukaryota > Metazoa > Arthropoda > Insecta > Trichoptera > Rhyacophilidae > Himalopsyche > Himalopsyche anomala. The sequence goes on from CM062823.1 coordinate 35,605,460, forward strand.
TTTGATTTTTTTTATGCAGGATAGATACAAATTATCTTCAATTGGAGCATTTATGTTTTACAATCATTCAACATGTTAAGTAATAGTAGTGATGCGAACTTACACTAAATGCAACAGCTACTACATTCAAAGAAATGTTGCAAGTCGAAAAATACTTTTTTTTTATAATTTAAGATTTCGACTGAAGGTGTTTGGTGGAATTTCAATATTAAATTTGAATCATTCAAATTATGTACACTCCCACAGATTTTGTCACTAACGACCCGGGTTTCGCCTTTCGGCATCTTCAGGCGTTCAAGCGCACGGATGAACTTGAACTGACTTTTTTTTTATATAAGAAATTTAAAAAAAAACATTTAATGAAAATAAGCGTTCATACCAAAAAGAAATTTAAAAAATTAAAAAAAACCTATTTCATAATAATGTAAATATTGTATAAATTTACGGCCACATTCCATTTGCTTAGTCAGAATGAGAATTGAAATGATTGAACTCGAATTTTAGCCTGCCCAAATGATATATTTGATTCGCTTGCCCTTTTGTATAAGTTTACCCAATGAATCAATCCAATTCGAATAGTGGTTGAATTGAATTGGACTAACTAAATCCGAAGGCAAAAGTAGTGTGTAGTTGGATTAAATTAGTGACCGCGTCGACTTATTAAGAGTCAAAATGCCGTGCGATGTCATTATGTAAGTGGAATGATGATCAACATCACTCATCCCAGTTGCGGTTAAATGGCGCGAGAGAACTTAGTCGCCGCAGCCGAGATTTAGTGGCCATGCACGAAGAAGGCGTCGGCAAGTTAATTTGGAAACAAACTTTTTACAGCCACGCTTTCGAATTTATTTTAATTAAATAGTTAGAAGCTTTAGTCGTAATAAATAAAATTTCTATAAATTAACAGTCAAATTTAAAAAAAGAAACTAGTAGTTTACAAATGATAAAATCCAAATTTTTAATATTTTGATGGTTTAATTAATGCAACGGAAAGGCAGTTTCAAAGTTTTGTGTATTCATTTATGTTCACTTTAAATGTGTTCACTATCATTTAACGGTGGAAAGGTATTGAATATTGTTCAAAAAAATAAATATTTCTGTACGAATTTCACTTTTATTTAATATGATCAAGACCGGTTTCGCACGTGTCGAGCATTATCAACTGATAAGAAAAAAAATACAGTGCTGAATTACTTTATTGCTACAGTACAAATAGCACTGTATTAATTTATTTTCTTATCCGTTGATGGTGTTCGTCGCGAACGAACTAATACAATTGTTTTATTTTTAAAATTAATGTATGCAGTAGAAAATATTTGATGTAAAATCAAACTGGAAAAATTCTTGCCTTTTCGAATATTACTAAAACAGTGGTTACAAAAGCAATATTATCCAATCTCAAAGATTTGCATTTGAAATCTTACATAATTGGGGATTGAGAATCAATTAAGAATTTATTTTTTATTTCTTACGGGGTCTTTCATTAGTGTATCAGTCATTTGAGTGCGTGTGTTATATCAACAATATAAAGCTCGTATTATCTGCGAGTGGTGGGACGGATTCTAAAACCCTGATTTACGATCCCGCCGAAGTTGCATAGGAGTACTTGATAACCTCTCTGAGAGTGATGCACTCGCGCGATGGTGGTGCTCACTGCTCGACTCGACCTGCAACTACCAACGAAACTAACGCGCCGTTTTGAAAATCCAAACTATATGTACGGGATTCAACTATGCATTCATAATGAACTCTCTCAATTCTCGCTACATTATACTATCCAACTGTTGTATCGCCAGTGTCGTACCAAACATTTAAAAAAAAAAAAACGCATTGTATTGAGAACGTTTCGATGTTGTAATTTAAAGGTATCTATCATGTAACATAAGAGAAGATACATTTGTATAAATTATTTCTTAAAAACAAGGCAGAGTTGATATTTTTTTTGTAATTTTCAAAAAAAATGTTCCGTACCATGCACAAATGTCGAATGGTTGTCAGGTTTTATTAACTCTCGCGGCTCGGAGACTAGAAAAATACTTCTCGGCCGATGGGGGTCTTTTAGGGACCCCAGTGGTTTCCTCATTATTGGCCTTATTCTTATGAATTTCAAAAAAATAAATAGTCTAAGGGCTTTAAAATATCTGTCTACATCATCCCTCATACATTTTTTTTTATAAAAATCCGTGTTTTTTTTAATAAATAATCATATTTTAAGTTGCGCGTAAAATATACGTCGTTTCAGTGTAAATATCAATGTGCTACTGGCGCGCTTTGCTTAGTGGCGTTCAGCCTATTATCTTACGAACGATCGCTGATAAGCGGGCGCTTATCTCTTATCTTATCGTATTTATATAAACTACAAAAGGTCCAAAAAAAACTATGATATAAGAATACCTTAATTATAAACATTGTATCACCCATATTAAAATAGATATTTAAGAACATGTTAACACGAACCGGAAAAGTTAACACGGTGTGAAAAAAATAATAAGATGACGGTTAATTTCTTGCCGAGCATCCTCTCATCTACATATTTATATATAACGCACAATGTTAACAGTTTCAGTAGCTTTTAAAAGCATGTAATATTGATCCAAAATCCATTAATTGAATTTATTCAATATAAACATTCTATGAACGATAGATAGAACGAGACATTTAGCATACACTGCATTTAGCTATTAGCAAAATTCTGAGAACCCGATCCGGATGTAAAAATAGCAAGTGGAATGTATTATTTTATTCATTATACCATTTACACCCATGATGTCGTTATGTTCAAGATCATTATTTCAAGCAAATTCCTATATACATATTTAATACATTTTAAATTAAATCGTGAACGACACTGGAGTTAGTAGTGGTAGAAGTCAAGGCGCGGCGAGGTTATCTATCGGAATGAATGCAAGCGTTGCAGTGCAATGCAAGTTCGAGACAGTATAATAATGACGTGAACAAAACCAAAGCATATCCCTAATTTGTTTATTAATAATCACCAGCTTGTAATTAACTTAGGGTAGCATGAATAATATCCATATCATGTGTACAAAATTAATTAAATTTTACCGGTGCCTTCTATTTTACTATCGGACTCCGGCAATCCTCTTAGTTATATCAATTCTTCAAACATCTGGCCTGAACAACTTTCGAGTTGTTTGCCACTTTAAGCAACATTAATGAAATCTGTGTAGAAACTTTAATGAAAAGTGGGTTTCCATATCTGAGTTGTAACTAATGAAAACTACTTCCTTCGCTAACGATAACTTGAAGTATCAAAGTTGCTAACGAAAATAAGTGTTAATTCAATAATAAATATTTAATTACATAATAAATTGCGATTACAACAAAAGAATATATTTCAGCGTTAACTTTATTCAATATCAACTTCTAGGCGTGTCTTGATCTCAATAAATAAATGTGGCAGTAAAAAAAAGTGTTTTATTTTTTAATATTTAAATAGCAACATTTATATATAAAAAAACGTAGTCTGTGAAAATCTTGTCATCATCATTACAGCTTTTATAAAACAGTTTCTTTATTATTTTAAGAATAGTGGTTGAGATATCAATATTGTTTTTACAGATTTCCAATACTGGCAATGCATTTCAAATAAGAATAACGAAACACTATTATTAAGTCCAATCGTATTTCAGTCGGATTATTTGAAAGCTTCCATATTAACATGATGATATCGTTTCATGGGAAATGCTCGATTGTCATTATCCATTATCGATAAAATCGCTCACACAAACAGAGGAACAATAAAACCAACCCTTTAAATTTGGAGTGGATTTGTTCGGCAAATACGGTTTCAATAATGGCTATTGTATTAACTTTCTACCCACTAACCGACTAACCAATGACTGACAAATTTACGTTCATAAAAGAAATTCGCAATCCCACACGAATGAATTCATATTGTGGAAGTACCTAATTAAGAATTAATTGATATTATGTAAGGCCGACAATTTATCTGGTAATATTTCGCACAGGAAGAACAATTGATATTTAGAAGAGAAGTTTTTCCGGTGTGATATCGAGATCAACTGACGCTACAATTTTTAAACTTCCTGCAAATAAATGCCTTTTATTATAAGCTAAATTTTAGATAAATATTTTCGCCGCGCGTTTTTACTTGTATTCATGATACTTACAATTATTCCGAAATTAATAACTCTAATCTACCGTCGACTACTAGGGATAGTAGAATGTGAGAGATAATTTGTTTCCCAATTCTCTGGGGAGTCAACGATCCGACTTACTGTGCTGAAAAGTGTCATGCGGTCAGGATGTCGCTTAGGTGAGGGAATTATTTTAAGGCAACGGGTATCAAAATTAATTATATCTTTTAAGTTGATTTAAATAAAAGCTTATTTTTTTAAATATTTATTTATATGAGACAATAAACAGATGCATTCCAAGGTGCCAAAATTTAGAGTAAACTTAGCTGTTTTTACAAATTATATTTAATGTATTCACATCACAAAAATGAACACAGCTAACTTGTCACTATTGTTGTAGTCACGCAAAATAGCCTAAGAATTTCATCTTCACTTAAATGTGTTAACTAATGCTATTGTAAACTAATGTTGTTGACATCCCCCCCCGCAATACCAAGTCGCAAACTACACAACCGCTTCCTTTTACACAATTACAAGGTTATAAAAAATAATTAATGGAAACCGTACCCTTCGATTGGTAAAAATTCCTGTTGTTTGGTCACCCATTAACGTCACTCCAAATTTGGGTCTGTAACTATGTGTAATTGAATAAAAGTAACGCGTACGAAACTAGCACTAGTACCGAAAATAATGGCTTAGTAAATAATATCTACTAACTGGGTTAAATAATTTATTTTAGCCATTTATATGCGGTGGATTAGCGGTACTATACCAATATCGCTATCGAACAGTAATGGCCAAAATAATTTACGACCAAAATTAACTTAAGGTTTTTTTTTCAAAAGAATTAATAAACGCTTAATGGGCCGTGTGCGTACTGGCGTGACAAGATATGGCAATGGAATTTCCAATACAAAATATAATAGAAACTCTCTAATGAATAAAATTTATATGATATAGGAAACAGATTACAATTTAAACACGTGTTATATCATTTAAGCGTACTAATGTCGACCATCGTATGAAATTAAAACATTATAAGTGTTTCAACTTCGACTCTAAAAACATAACTTCACGATATAATAACAAAGAATTAGAAATAAATTTAAAATGGATTCGGAAATTACTTTTTATCAATTTGCAACATAAAATAGAGTTATATTGTAAAGCTATAAATATATTTAATGTAAAAATATATAACTGTAAATTTGCGGTTATTTCCATAGCCATACATCAAAATTAGCAATGAGTACTGCCCTAAATGAGAAACGGAGTATTTAATGCATTTTTGATAAATATACGACTCCGGCAGTTTAATAAATCTCCCAAACGATTGGCCTTAAATTGTGTTGCAATTTCCAACGAACGGTAGATATTATTAATTATATCAGTGATCGCAGGGTGTTCATAAAATACCTGCAAGTAATATAATGTTAGGCACATCGCATAGAAGTGTATTTTTTTAATACTGAAAGATGACATGACTTTATTTAAGAAAACAACAGATAAGTTTCCTACGAGAATTCATCGCTGTATATAATTTAATTCAATTATTAACAATAATAAGTTATTTTACAGTCGAGACAATTAATCAATATTTAAGATTCACCATTAAACAAACTGACTGTAATAATGATTAGTGTATTATTATTAGGACAAGTTTCGGTATCAGATGATTCAGAGCTTCCATTACGAGGTGTAAATTCGTAAAACTAGCGTCGCCTGAAGCTCCGAGACGAAACCAATACCCTGTACTTTTCCCGTGTCACAATAATTAAGATTTGTGATATCAAAAATAATTATTAAAATATAGTCAGACGTGACTGGCGCTTTTTTTCAGTCGTGCTCTCCAAACAACACAAGGTGGTGGCCTACTAAGCCAGGTAGGTAGATAGATAGCCACGGACAACGTTGAAAAAACATCCGCATTGTAATAAGAAAATATTCGCTATTTACTCATAACGCAGTCCAATGGCGTTATTAATAACGGCTTTTTAGATTCAAATAAAATCGCACGATTTATTTCGTTAAGTGGATGAGTTTTTTTTTTGTAAACGAGGCTTACGCTGTAAACTTTAATAATAAAACATAGAAAATATATTCGGACTGACAGCGGGGAGTGGCGGGTGCGGAACATTAACTCTATAAAGTTTAACGTGTACGAATGAAATGAAAAAAAAGTATATAGATTACAAATCTTACTTAAATAGTCAAAAGTTTCATATTTACGAAAATGAAATATATTCAGGAAAATTTGCTGACTCTGGCGCAACATATTTAAGAATTTTAAGAATTCTAACATTTAAACCTATCTGCGCCTAGATTTAATTGAGTAACTTTTGCGTGTTGTTTTTGTATACTGTTATTTCACATATGTATTTTAATCTGGAACACATTAAAAACGACTGTAAACCTACAGAATAATTAGAAAATAAAAATAAATAACTAAAAAACACAGTTCTTTTTACAAAAACACGACTACCACAATTGATAGCGGGCTACTTGGTTTGTATAAATAATTTCCGAATTCGTTAATGTTGGAACTACGCTCAAATTTCATAGAATCAACACACTTTTTCCCGGTTAGAACCTGAGATTCGTCTTCGGTATCTTCATACGATGGATGAACTCAAATGCTTCGTCAGTCATTGATTGTTATATGATGTCAAATGGTAGTTGTGTTCAATTGTCATATAAAAGTCGGCAATCATTTAGCCCACATGCAGTAACATCAATCAATATACAATCGAATTATCAGGAATCGTCAATGACGAGCGAAACGTAAAATAATGCGTAAGGTGCAAGTATTTAAAATTTAATTCCACACATAAAAATTGTTGATTTTAAATTTGAAAGCAAGAAAACATGCATATGGAACTATTAAACATGGGTAATGTTATATTAAAAATACACTTTGGTAATAATTCCACAGTATTTATTATACGCTCGTCGTGATAGAGAGCATTTTATATTTTAATATACGGCCATTCCAACCCAACTACACATTTCTAGGCTTTTGAATTTGATGTTTTCACTATCGGTTTAGAGCAGTGGTTTCCGACCTTTTTGTCATTGCGCCTCCCTTTGAAGAAAAAAATATCTTCGCGCCTCCCCATACTGTATTTCATATAGTAATAAAGACACGTTTTAAAGGGTAAATAAATATGTTGGACTGTTCGCGCCTCCCTTTGCAATAGTCCATGCCTCCCCAGGGAGGCGCGCCTCCCAGTTTGGAAATCGCTGGTTTAGAGACTATTCATTTATTGCGTATTGATCTTATTTTCGATTTTTAAACAATCTGTTTGACCTACTCGTTGACAGCAATAACCTAGAGGTGACCATTGAACACACAGCGCTTATTCGAGGGCTAATGCTAATATATGTGGGATCTAAAATGAAAAATTCATCCTGAACGGAAAAAAGGCATATTTCTTCTAAAAACTTTTCTATAAAGACAGTTTTATATTATAAATTCATATTTTGACCCTTAACTGGATGGAAACTACGAGATTTTAAGTGATGTTAAAAATTAAATTCGGTCCTTTTAAAGCATTACTAAGCGATATCAGATTTTTTCTCAAAACTGGATTTGAGCGTGTTTGATATCAAGCTCCTCGTATACGCAATGTGTGACAAAAAGCCGAATCAGCCTATAGAACAGTGATGGGTAACCCTTTTAGCCCGGAGAAAATCTGGCTTCACCCGGGTACCGTGTCACATCTAAGAATATTAATATTTTTTTGCAGCCCATATTCTTCGTTCTCGGGAGAAAATGGTCTTGATGAATAAACGTCTTGGTGTGCCACCGTGCCATATATTACCCATCACTGCTATAGAACATCGTAAAGTAAAATGAATGAAGTCGTATAAATCGTATGTTGTTTCCTTCATAAGACACAAGCGACTACATCAACATTGTAAAAAGTATTAACTGCCGTCACCTATCGTTTTTTGTCAAAATAATGTAAATAAAAAAAATGAAAACGCAATCTTTGATTTATAATTATACGTAAACGAGTACATTTATCTGTTATCAACATATGTATTTTTTTTATAAGGCCGGCCACTGACGAGCGCGAAAAATCTTATTTTCTCATTAAAAGTTCAGCTCATGCTATAAATCAAGCTCATTAAAGTCAAAATCGAGTGAATTATGTTTGCTAACTACACCACGCCCGATATTCAAACGTTTAAAACGTCACTTAAAAGAACTATACATCTCCATTCATACTTTATGACCCATTACATACGAGTAAAAATGTTTAAATTTCTAAATAAAACAAAACAATTTGCAAACATTTGCGGAATGAAAGAATATCCAACAGGTTGGAAGTTCAAGTCGAAGTGTAGGTATATCATATACATATGTATATATTTTTTAATTAAAATCCAATAATAAGTAGTTTGAATTGCAAGTACATTATAAAAAAATATTAATTATGCAATTCTAGTACTCTATAATCAAGTTATAGAAAAACTATTCCATCAGAATTGGACGTTATGCAAAAAGATACAATCCCTCCCACTTAAGTTTATTTATATTGTGTTACAGTATTGATTTATATTTTCATCAGTTTATAATGTCTGTAACGAACGAAGCCGGTTACAATTGTTATTGAAATAATGTGAAATCAGTACATAAGAGTAATATTTTTCATACATAAATATTTACGGTATCTAAAATTCCATCCCCCTATCCGATCTATAAAGCAACGTGCAGTGAGAACGATTAGCTTACCGGTTGTTCTGTCTTAGCAAGATCTCTGTATGATTATATAGACTCGTAATAAAGTTTATTTTAAGAAATGTTTTCTACGACACTGTTTGTTAGTTCTCTTAAAAAAATATGCGATTATACATATATTCATAGATTCCGCATGTACAAATTCTTCATAAATATATATAATATTTTCAATAGTACTTATCAAATTAAGAAATTGTTAATATTGCTTCATAATCGGCAGATATTGCTTTATCGTTTTGATTTAAACCCTTTGAGTAGTGAGTTTATTTTTACTAAATTAGGATTAGGAGTACAAATATGTTTTAACCTTTTTACAAAATTGTTTTGTTCATTTGCAACAAATAATAAAAATAACGCGATCATCAAAAATCACAGATAAAAATGTTTTTTACCCATATGTGAAAAAACAATGACATTTTAATTAAAACCAAGAAAATGGCAATAAGCATTAGAAACCAAAATATTTACCATATTTTGCCATACTCCTCAAAGGGTTAAAAATATATGTACCTACTTATTTTTGTTCTTCGTTCTCAGACAAATGGTAATAAATAAGTCAAAACATATACTCAGCTTAATAAAAATGTATGTTTATGAGTAAGAAAAATATATCAGAGGTACCGAACCTTTTTAAGTTTCAGTGCCACTTTTTTAAAAATTTAATAATATGGCATGTGTTCAAATATATAATAATATATATTTTAACACATGCCATGGAAATAAAAAATGTCTAATTTACTTAATGACACATGACTATTAATGGCAAAATAAAAAAGACTAAAATTTAAAAAAAACCTTCAAAACTTTATTATTATTGAGATTTTTGCTGTTGGATGCTAGATGCTAAATGTTTTATATCGAGTTCACAGTTGGTAGCTTTTAATACAATACAAGAAATACAACTTTCGTTTGTTAGTCTACTTCTTATGTCTGATTTATGTATGATTATGTCTGATAATGTCAGTTCATTGAAGAGAATAATGATTCACAGGAATAAGTCTATGAAAAAATTGTCACTGTTGCACTGGATAATAGATCTTTTAGTTCCTATAAGTTGTCGAAACTGAGCAAACCTTCCCGAAAATTGTTATATTGTTCCTTCTAAAGCATTTTCAAATTGTTCTATTATTTTCCCTACATCCGGCTTTTCATTAATATCCAGATTCATTATGTATTTTTTTAGGTTAGGAAAATACTTGAAATTTATGATCATTATATAATGTTTAAATATTTGTAACTAAGTTTCAAATGCTTTGAATTTTTTGTACACTATTTCTAAAACTTTTTTGATTTTTTTGTATTATCACTTTATTTTTTTGCAAAATCGTCTCGCGTGCCATGGGTTCGCTATCCTGCAATGCAAGGCGTCTGTGATGAAAAAATGTCAATAAATGAATACACACAAGTGAATACTCCAGGGGCGGATGAAGTTCTTGGAATGTGAAATTTTCATATTTCGTACTTACATATTTATATGTAAATCGAAAAACGATATATTGAGTAATTATCAATTTTTAAGTGTTCAATGTCTCTACTTAGAAATGCATTATATTGAAAAATAATAGAACAATTATTTTATTGTCATCAGAACCAGGAATATGGCATATATATTTTTTAGTTGAAAATGCTCGTGGTGAAATGTTGAAACCGGTTCTGATTGTTATAAAATAAGCGTAGAATAAGAACAAAAGAGATTCATTATTTTTTAGGGTATTTATTATACTCATACATAATATAAATCAATAATAACGTCTTATGTGCTACTTCGCAAAAACAAATATAGCACATTTACACTACAAGCTAGGTAAATAATCTTAAAATAAATCGATTTTTTGTTTATAAAAAACATTAAAACGAATTTGACTCTACACATATATTTAATATGACCAATTTTATTTAAGTACACCCCTGGAAGTAAAATCGATGGTAGAAACACTTAATAGCCCTATTCATCAAGTCACCAAAGTGTGCTGAACTTGACATATAATCAGATGCTTGCTGCATTTTCGCTACTGTTTAGGTCGACTGCCGTATGTAATAATTTTAATTGTTCAGAAAACAAAAGATTCTTTCGAGCCAAGGTTTTAAGCAAGTATGCTTGTTCACAATGCAAAATAAAACATAAACGAAAATGTAACTAATTATATACTTCATCAATTCATAGTAGTTAAACATAAGACTAAAATTTTTATCAAAATAGAATTATAAAAATAGAAATCTTTAATTTATAATGTTTGATTATATCAATTATTGATATTGTCGATTTTAACTGAAACGGACTCAATTGCGTGCATTTGAAGTGAATTTAGTATGAAGAATATGTATTTTTCCAATGATTTCTGCGAAGCTAAAGCTATAATTCATATTTAATACAATTTTTCATTTTCGTTGTCATTTCTGTCTGTTTGCAATTGGAAATAATAATCATGACAATATGAAACGATCAATGGAACACTTTTGTACTTATTCCGGGTATTGTAGTTAGTGCTATTTTGCAATTTTTAGTCATCGTATTTAAAATTATACTGAAGTTTTGGGTGTCTCGTGAAATGTATTTCAAATAAAACCGCAGTTTTCTCCGACGATGGAAAAGATGAAATTGTTTAAGCTTCATTCATAACTCAAAGTAGCCAAAATTCAAATTACGGCAGTTTACTTATTAGGAGTGTTTTTATTTAGGCGGTTGAAGTGGTGAACTCTGTTCTTCGTCTGTGGCCATTCGAAACACTGCATCGCTAAAAACAATTAACGTCTCATTTTATCGTTTTATTACCCGACGTTTCTGCATTTCGGAATGATCGTGTGTGTCCAGCATAAGATGGATTGACTTTTATCCACTGGCATTTTGAATGGCTTATCGTACGATTAATCAAATACAATAAAGCTTACTCGAACAAGTCATGTGTAATTACATTCGTTTCGATGTAGGTTAATACAAAAAAAAAAAATCCTTCCCGGTCTCGTTAAGATTCTGATTATTAATTACCTCTTCAAAATACATTGCGAATGGAGGTAGCAATCAAAGGATTATGGAGTATCTATGTAATCTCAAATGCATGTCGACAGTCATAATTAGGCTCGCGAGCCACATCTTTACCGCATCTGAATTAAAACGTCTCCTAAAAGTGTCAATCACAATTATTATTAAGCGAAGTGCAATTAGAGCTCTGTGGATATTCATTGGATGGGTAGGAGAGTGGAGCGGGTGTCGCGGGGAGAAGAGGCACGTTTACGATTCATCATTCGCGTCGACATAGAGAATAATTTAAATTGAATAAGCCGTAAAAAGAATTTACGACATAACTAAATTTACTGAACGATCCATTTGCAGAACTGTCTGTCGTGGATGATAAAATACGATTGTAAATCTGGCAAATCAACGCAATGGTGACATTGACGAGATGCCAACAAATCTCCATTACGCATATATTATGTTGTTAAGCAGAAAAAAATGATTTGTTTTCAGACACAAAGACAAGTTAAAAATGAACATCAACAAAAATATGTGTATGGAAATACATACGGATAAGAATAAGGAAATAAATAGTTAAATACAAATATAAATAGTTATATATAAAAATTAAGATATTTGAATCAAATTTTGCAGGCATACTCATTTTGAAAACAATCATTAGCAGGTATACTATTATAATATGATGACCACCAGTCTAGATTATGTGGAATCCCACTATAACATTCATTAAACAAACAATCATTGATTATGATTTAAGCTGACTACCGCATTAGCTATATTATAACATATACACCGATCGCTAATGATGATTAATAATATTTTAATTAAAATTTCTAATCAAGAATAGGCAAAACCGTTTAAATATAACGGAAAATGTACCCACATTTACAATTTCATTATCACCAAGGAATAAAGAAATTACGCTTCACAAAAAAATGGCTATAAGTTGATTTTAAATAAGAGTGAAAATTATGACGGATCTATTTATTACACATAAAAGAATTAGTTGTTGTTACTATTAAAGTCATATGTTATTTATAATACTAATACAAAATTAATTGCTTAGGAACTTGGGTATTTTAGAATACAATTGAATGTTGAAAAATGCGCACACACTAATAATCTCCTTGCATATCTCGCTAGATAACAATATCCTTTAATAACTTTTATGATAAATCTCTCATTCGATATACTCTCGCAGAGGCCCATTAAAAGCACTTACGGAGATTTTACTTACTCGTCTATTGAATGAACCAAGCAACGCGTAGAATGGCCTGGCCGCACACGTATGTAATATGTTATAATGCCCTTCATTATGCCGACACTTTCACTCTCAGTTCATTTATAATTACTTTCATAAAGTCTATGGCAGTCATCCATTTGAACAGAATCTCATTGAAATGCCCTTTCGCACCTTCTTCAGACGGGCCTGACCTTTCGACCCTTTCTGACACAAAGGTATCCAACCTCACGCCCTTCGACGCCAACACCTACGAATACTCGCAGACAACTATGTAAGGTGCTGTTAAAGTCTTAAATTAAAATAACAATAGGAACCTAGGTTAGATGCCTAAAACGTAAGACACCGGATAGTACTTGTAGATATAGAAAGTTTAGAAATGGGTATTGATTATTTAATAGTAAAACAGTGTGCGACTCTGATGTGTGAATTTCAATTAAAACACTCTCTTCCACAATATTTCCACAGTTATACATACATTGGTGATGAAAAAATTATGGTTCAGCGACTATTTTATATTTGAAAAAAAAACTTATCGTAAAATTCATAACATACGTCCGTATCTACTAACCGAGTTATAAATTGTGTTCTGACAATTGGTAAGCGGTTTTGAATAATTCATCTAATGCAATAAAATATTGTGAGATATTCTTGGTATTATTATTTCGTACGAAGAATCAATTCAGCGAATAAGCTTTATGTGCGGTCTGAAAGCTGCGTTTTCCATTTAGTAATATTTCATTTCGAGGCAGCAAGAGATTTGGTATTCATTTCGTTTGAAATAATAATTACATGCGTAAACATCTCTATCTGAGTGACTCGTTCAAATTCAAATAAATCTCAAGCATGAGCATTCCGAGCGTCCACAAATTTAATAAAACGCAAAAAAAGCCATCTAACCGCATTTAGAATAAATTGAAACAGTTGAACGGTGTCACAACACTGACTTGTGTCATATTTAATTTAATGGATCGTTAGTACGAAATGATTAATGGTTGCGGGCAAGAAAGATGTCTGCAATGTGCGACACAGAATGATGATTATTACAGGGGTCGAGTCAGATAAAACTTATTTAGCAAACTTTCTGACAAACCAAATATATTACAACGAACCAATATGTCTACTACGAGAGCCGATCAACATTATTTTGATTGCAGCCTTGGCATTTGAGGGCGTTCGTTTAAAATAGGCTATCGGAGTCAAATTTTGATAATGCGTATGTACTTGAAAACCTTTTTTAACTCGATGGCTACCACAGACGAGATATCTCGTAAAATTTTACGTAGTCAACACGCCAGTTACGAGTTAACTCGTAAATAACTAATTAAATTAATAATTGCAAATTATAGCCGGCGTGCTAGGTAATTACGTACTTTTTTCTACGGCAGCTAAAAGGCTAAATATCAATGGTGAAATTACTAATAAACTTGATCTAAAACATACTAGTGAATATTTTTTAACGTAAATGTAGTACTACATATATTAACTACTCTTTTTATAAATATTTAATACATTTTCACCACTATAATGAGAATAATAATTCAAACATTACCTTAAAAATATATAGTCTATTGCAGCGATTTTGTGTGGAAGGTAAAATGCTAAAATGTTGGTAGGTTTGTGTTTGTTTGACTGTATACATTTTTTATTCATATGGATCCGCTCCCAATGTGGATTATAAGGAGTTTATCTAAATAGAACGAGAACTGTTTGTTAATTACAGTTGTCCAAACTATTTTAAGAGAGTAGGAATAAAAGGATTACGACAGGACTAGTTAATAGTGATTAGCCAATCACTCTCGCTACGCCCCGTTTTTTGTGATCGAATGAGGGGGGATTATTTTTAAAATTAGAAACATCCATATCTTTTAGCGTAAATCCATAAACCGATTAAATAATCAGAACCTGCCCGTACTGACATTCAAACCCGACAAAAGCTTGTTTACATTCAAACGTGTTAAAATTAACATACATCGGATATATATTTTTACGATCGTAATAATCACGGGATGATAAAAGATAAATTATATCTGGTTATATTAGAGAAACCGTAGTTAATCAGTAGTTTTAGTGTTAATTAACATGCTTTTAAATGGTTACGCAAAAAATAAGAGGGCACCAAGATATTTATATTTAAAAAAGAGACGCAGAAACAGTTTTAAAATCACTAATTTAATGAATAAAAAAAACATCGACATCGATTCTACTATAAATAATATAATACAGAATGTGACGCGATAATTCAGTATTTTCGTGTTTTTTTTTTAAATATTAATAACGTAAAATCACAGGTTTAAATTATATTATATGTCAGGTGGTTGTATAATGGTGGATTTTAAAATAAAGCGATCAAATTAACACACTTGGCAAATAGTCAAATTTAGACACATTGGAAGCAAGTATGGCAAATTGGGTTTCAGTCAAGAAGGGGTGATAGCTGCTGACGAATAAGTCGTACCTTTCAATAACTTCGTTCTAACATGTGACTGGTTCCCGAATGCCTCCTGTCCGATATAATGTTTGATTTATTAGGCAAGTGTGACAGTTGTTAATGGGATAAGTGTTCGCTATTATAACATCCCGACGAGGTGCCATTACGTATCAACGAATCCGCAATTGTCAACACAACGAAATTAGTGCAAAGTGAATATAATTATAGATTCCGTTGTCTGTAAACGTCACTAAATTGATTCTAAATTTTAGAGTGTTCAATGTCAATACTTGGTGGAAAGGCATTTTATTAAGAAAATTATCAGTTGATAATGCTAACCGAGTAAAACCAGTCCTGATCTTGGTAAATAAAAGTGGAAATAAGTAGAAAAGAATATTGTATTTTTCTTTACATGCTCCTAATGGCAGAAAACTTTTTATATGAATTAAAGTTATCAATAAATTTCATATAGAAACATTGCCAGCCTTTTATTTTTTTAAATAAAAACAACGCATTCGGAAAACTTTTCATCATATAATTCATCAATCGCATTTCTCCGATATATCGAGGTTCTACCGCACAACAATTCCGACACAATGATATTGTTGTCAAAGAGCATGTATGAAGTTAAGCATAATTCTGATGCGAGCGTGATTTAATTTAATATTACATTTATTTCCAATACTGTCGTTTTTTACGCCTACGTAAACCTCAAATCATAATTTGCTTCGAAATACGTGTACTAATTTGCATAATTATGTAACTAATTGTAATTTTTAATATTCAAACATCATTATGCGGCTATTCAAGTATCGTAATATATGAAGAAAAAATACACATTACGAGACTAAGATATAAATTAGCATGCTACAAAACACTGTTACAAAAGTCAGAATTAAAATAAAAAAATAATTACTGTAACATCCGAGTATCTATGAAACGCGTGATTTCTTTTTTATCCGTTCTTGCAAACTATGTCTGTATATGTTTTTTTTTTACATAATATCGAGTGTAGGTAGTCGGATTTATATTGATGCCGAAAAAGTTTAAAATACATTCCGATAGGATTATTTCAGATAACTAAAGTAATACTCGTACGGAGAAAAATAAACAATTTAATAAATATAGTCTGATGGAAAAGAAATTAATATGATAACGAGCACGGCGCCAAATTTTCCAGAACACTCAAATAACATACATACATAGGTACATGAAAATTGTTCAGTTTGAAGAAATTTAAATCCGAATCTATTAGGCGCCAGTTCGATCAAATCGTGCGGATAAATCTAAATAAGCACATTTATATTTTACATATTATAAAAATAAAACATATGATACAGGCGAATGCAGAAATAAAGATACGCACGATTACTAGGGTTATCCTTGGCACGGTAAAGACCATTATAAATTGCATTATAAATGTGGAAATCAATTATGAGGCAATGAACGCATTTTAGTGCATCACCGTCATTAGGATCACGCCGGTGCACTTATATTATGTGGCGCGATAAGAGTTTGTAGGAGGAATCAAACGTGTGGACACGTTTTGATAAACAAAACTTAATTTATAGTCATTCTATTCATAGTCTTGATAATACTCCTCATACGATAGTGTTATTCAAATGCTTAAATAAATCACAGAGGGAAAGTCGCTCGCAGGTAGATAGATGATGTGATCAAAGACTTAACTTTTGTTAACGCTCAGCGTTATTTTATACATAACCGGTAACGAGCATTCACACGGAATATAAATTAAATTTATACTGTAATTATGTATGAAGTATCGACATATTTGTACATTCATAAAATGCAGCAATGATAATCATTTAATTTATCCAGGCAGTAATTAATCGATTTAGCGACATAAATATTTATTTTCAGTACTTGATTCACTATTATAAATACTAAAGAGTTAAGCTATTACAAAAATTAGAACCGGATCTAGCTGTTCCGCACACATTCCAGCGTGTTTTTATTTTGGTAACTAGTGCTCCATCCAAGTTTAAAGATTTTCGGGTTAGTTGTTAAGGAATTATACGTAATGCAAAGACAAATAAAAAATGATATAAACGGAAAAATTTATTTGCACTAATTATAACACAATTGTTTAAAATATGAGATATTGTCGCACACTTAGGTGCATCCAGCATATAATGGTTTTTTTACGTGTGGTCTCAGATCTAGTAACTGACGTAATAAGCAAAGTTATCGTATCTTACGACATATTAAAGACTAAACCTGTTGGGACAATCTTCTTCGGATGGAAGAATTTGAAAATTTTATTTGTCGATATTACTCGTTACTAACTGCATAAAAATAGACATATTTTGACTGCTACAATAATATTCTATGTGAGTTTATTACTCTAGATTCCCAATAAGATTTTATAGGATGTCATTGAATTTATGTTGAATTGTAATCCAATTAATTTGATTCGTTATAAAATTATCGGAAACCACAACTGCGCCTAACAATGTGACAAAAAAAAAAGATTAGAACACTTACCTCCATCTTCCGGTATGTTCAGCAGCTTCTTCGCGCCCGGGCTGGGTCCTCGAATGCTGGCGTACGCCTTCTGCAAAGTCTCACTCATCGGTCTCGGAGATCCTTCCACCTGAACCCACACACAATTCACCAAAAAAATCACACACACCGCGATCATCGCAAATGATCGAACAGGCCGCCGATTCGTGGCGACAGACCTCACGTCGGACTGCGAGCCGGAGAGTCGGACGAGCAGCGCGGCGAGCCACACGCCGACGACCGAGGCGAGTCCCCTCGGCGGGCCTCTGCTGTCGTCGTATTTGCGGCGGCCTTCCCCTGCGGGAAACTTCACTTCGGCACCGTCGTGCACGTGTAACTGCGGATTTAAATCTGCACAATTGCGGTCGTCTATCGGGTAACTATCTAAATCTGACATTCGCGCGTCGCAGCGCCGCAGGAGATCGAGCTCCATGGCCGGCGCACTCTCGTCCACGATTGTTTGAGTCTCTCGCGAAAAATTTTCACTCCTGTCTCTTTTTCGACGATTCGACACTTTCCTCCTGTCAGAATCCCGCCTCCCCGCCATATCGGGAGTCGTTTTCAAAGCCATACGTGCGAAATTAATATTTCATAGATTCCCGAAGCACTCGCGGTTTCACATCAGACATCGGGTGACATTTCTCTTAAGACAGTCAACGACTCGATTCGTATATATTGTATAGATACTTTTGTCTGTTGTGCTATTGAAAACCGGCTAAGAAGACGCGGGAGGCAAGTGCGGCGCGGCCATGTCGGAGGGTTTCGTTTTCGCTTCTCGTTCATGCGCGTCGAATCACAACGAAACACCGTTTCATGACCGGCGCATATTTCGAATTGAATAACGATAATAAAACTCCAAAATCGGGCAGGCTTCTCTGCCGTATGGGGGCTTTATTTTTTTAGCCAGTTTGATAGAATATTTTGTTACTTCATAGTCGAATGCGCACGCTTTTTTGTATATTTTGTAATGATACGTATCGAGTTGTTATATTATATTGGCAGGAGAATAAGATATTATATCACAATATTTCTATTATAATGAGAGAGTAAAATTATTAATATAATAGTTGCTATGTTGAATAAGTACAAAAAGTAAAACGTCTGCAATTTTTATAGAATTAAAGGAACCGGTATATGAATTGTATAAATGTTAATCTTATTAATAGTATATGACTTTGTTAAAATAATTGAAAATCACAGATGAAATAAAAGGTTTAAGTATCGGTTAGAAGATCTTCATATTGTCCGATGATTCAACAAATCTGAAACAAAAAGAAAAAACGAAACGTCAAACATTGAATAATGTATATTGTATATACATTGAGAATAGTAAAAATGAAAACCTTTTATTATTTATTTTGGTGATCATCTACAAGGTGCCAGGTTAATGCGATAAATTTTTCAGTAAGTATTTCAGTCTCTTGCAAAAAGTAACTATTCGCATGACCCCTCATAATTATTAGAGCTCAGATTTTGAGACTAGTTCACGAAAGAAACTTGCATAATTTATATTTCAATGCAAAAAATATGAAGATGAATAAAACTCTCAACATTTTCTGAAGAAACATCTGTTAGGGTTTTTTAAGTATCATGTAAAGGCCCAACTAGATTATCTTGCTTGAAGTAATCCTCACTTAGGCGAGAAAACGTGCTTTCGTGAATAATTTGTCCAAATTAAGTACGCTTAAAGCATAAAATGTTTATAACTTACGGTTCTTTTCACCTTGTACAACGTCCCTACAGCAATATTTATGAAAGTTGAGCGTAACTTCGCAGTTCACATTCCCTTAAAACAATTTAACATTGTGAAGTTGATATCAATCAATGTAAAAGAACTTTTTTTAAAAGCAAAAGGACTGGTGGAAAATTTTGTATTACCAAAACTACGGGCAAACGCTTTAAGAATTAAGTAGAAGGATATCAAGTTTTACGAGGCCAGCTATAGTTTAATTTAAAAGCATTGTAGGAAAAAGCACATTAAAATTAAGACTACGTCGCATGATTTATATTATCTAATCTGCTTCTTTGAAATGTTAACATTTTTCGAATCCAGCATTATTTAAACTCTTTTAAACGAATAAGCTGACTCATTTTTAAATGGGTGCGGTGAAAGCAACAAGTAATAATTACCGATAGACAAGACAATAATTATATGGTATCAAACTAAAATGTAAACCGTATTATAAAATTAATTACTTTTAATACATTCAGCTCGTTTTTTGTTGTTAAAGAATTATAATAGCAATATGAACTACAGTAATTGGCTTATATATATTTTTATATTTTCCGAAAGCAAATATTTCACTGTGAAATATCTGCAAGTAATATTGGAAGAAAAAACAATGTATATAATATCAATTACCATAATCAATTGGTGAGGCATGGCGAAAGATGATTTTTGTGTGCTCAAAAATCCGCTTCGGGAATGGCAATTTCGCGCGAGATAATCGCATATTTATTCAATCTCTCGAAATATTGCATTAAGCGATGTACAAACGTTCACCATCGTATTCAACAATATAGTCGCGAGATTGTAAGCATGAAAAACGAAGTTTCGCCGGTAATGGTATAAAAAACAATCAACATTCAATTGATTAAATGCATATTCATACGTGCATAATTAATAAATTATCATTAAAGAATTCCGAATGGCGACATTTTAATTTAAAATTTATATCATGAAATATAAGTATTTTCAAACAAACATTTTTTTATATTCGAATATTTTCTCAACGACCATTTGTAATCCCTATCAGTTACTCAAAATAAATCAAATAAGTGTTTACAATGATACCTTTTTGATTTATAAAAATATAAAATACTCGGCGAAGATGGTTCGACAAAGGAAGCTTAATAAATAAAAAGATAGATATTTTTGCAAAAAAAATATTAGTAAGGTAAGTCTATAAAATAGGTGCATCAGTTTCACTCAAATACGTTTTTACTCTGATTCACATCTTTCACAAATCAGTGAAATAATTAATAAACGTGTTGATCGAGAATACCTCGACTACCTAATATTAAAATCAAATAATTTTCTTGGTGGAATATTGCGTTCATTTGAGTGTGCTGTCATGATCCAGTTTCAAATTGAATCGGAGACCGAGGCTGATAGCGTTTGACAGTGTTATGCATTTTTTGCGCAATGTCAGCGCAGTGCACTTTTTGCTGTTGGCGAATTCAAATAAGCGCCGGGATTCGCTGCATCTTCATGCCAGACTTTGGCAACTGCGAATTGGAGAACTTCAAAAGTCATATAACGTACGCCGCCAACAGTTCGCCGTCCATTACTATCTTTCCAATTGAGTTAACTAAAGCATTAGGTTACAAAAATTCCGCGAATGATCTACAATATATACATATGCAAATATAGAAAATATCGCCAAGCGTCGTGACGTGATATTGGCATACAATTTAAATATTGACAGATAGTTTACTTTATTGATTTAATTGGTAGAACTCCATTGCAATAAAGTGAAAAAATATCAAAGTATTTTAATTCTACAAATATTATAACGACAGGTTTGCCTGGAGAAAAAATTGGTTCTACATAATTATAATAATCAAAGCTTCACCACAAGTATCGCATATATATGGATGGATACGGTAGAATATACTGTAGCTTAACAAAGTGCATAAGGAAATGAACTTCACTAGTTATTTTAAATTGACAGCGGCTGATGAACACGGGGAGTTTGACGCGCATGTTTAATGATAACTCAAAGAATTTCTGTCCAAGTTAACGTTTGCCTGCTTACATGCAGCATTGTCATAATTAGCAAAGACTTTTGGCAGGAAACGGAGGCGTATCCCATCTCAAAAATCTAATTACCTGCATGGATATATAAAATAAAATGACTTTAGTTGTGGCACAAAGATCACTGGTTTCATTAACAACATATTTATATGTTAAATCATATCATTTTAGAATACTATAACTAAGGATTGTTTAAATTTTGGAGATAATTTTAATAAATATTTTAGGTGATATTGAAAAGAAAATACACGAGAGCAAATATACCATAATAATATATCGCAATAATATACGAGGCTGCCGGATTCATATGTGATAATACGTAAAAAAAATGAGATTATATTTCCATATTCATGTTTAAATCTAAAACTAATAAAGTTTGTTCATTTAATATGTCGCGTATATTATTTGCACGGTGATAAAGTACCGAAAATAAGAACAGGCCATAAAACAACTGCAAATCATACAATAGGTACAAATTTCGTGAAAGGTTTCCATGTAGTTAAACTTAATCATAACATCACAAAAAAGCCGGGAAGCGAAAAGGGTAAAGGTGTAAATATTGTTTAAAAAACCTTTTTCCGCTAGTAAAAGGTTCGGTAACCGCTGCTTCCTCCATACTCCAGAGGTGTAAAAGTGGGATACACGAAGAATTTTGATGAGAGCGGAAAAAACTTGAAAATAAAGAGTAGCCTGCCAGACAATGTCTTATAAAAAGACCTTTTGCGGTATAAAAAAGGGGCGAGATAAGATAGTGAGAGGTCATCCGGTAAAAAGGTGAGGCATTGTCGATATTTTCAATAAAGAAACCTAAATAGTACGGACACTCAGATGATTTCTGTACGTCTAAATGTCCCGCAATCTATGACAAACTAATGTTCGTACTCGAGTGTAACCGTTAACAAAAAAAAATTGGTTGTCTGTAAAGTCGGTTTACGGACGATGGTTTAACGTGACAACGTCATAAGAAAACATTGGTTCGTCAGGTTGGTCTGCCATGGTGTGACTTTAGGCGGTTCTGCGAAAGAAATCGTTGATAATTTATTGTTAAAAGTATATTTGTTATATGTTAATCAGATTTTTAATATGCAAGAATTAATTACCTTTATTGCCGCAATTGTTGTTGTAATATAAACAATGAAAACCACATTAACATTTCACTTCACTTTATAAACAGTTGTAAACAGATCACGTGTAGGTACTGTAGGTGTATAAGTTGTGTGCTGCCGCTGTCTCTTTTCTACTCAGACGCATCGACCCATCGAGTGGAAGAGAGATAGATGTGGCACAATCCGAACGGTAGGCCGATCGTGCCTCTCTATCGCTTATCCGCGCTCTCGCTCGCACGCTTGCCTTCGGCGTAACGCGACAAACGGGACAATGAGTCATGTTTTTTCGTGCGTGCAGCGGGCGTTCATCGATTTATAAGACGTTGTCACGTCAAAAATTAGTGAAATGATCATAAAAAAATCTAAAATCACCTAATAACGAACAAGTCATAAAAAAGGATTCTAAATCATGGACTTACAATCAAACGAAATTATTTTTCGCAGTAGAAACTGCTTAAATTGTATATTTAAAAAATCGGGGGAAAAAATAACGTTAATGTAAACAATCGCTGTCAAAAGTTACGAAAGAGGTCAGAGAGAATGACGATAGTTATGATATATATATATAAAACATATATTAAGATCCAATTCTTTTCGGAATACAGGCAGAAGGAGGTGGTTGACGAGTCTAAATTACAAAGAGAATAAATAATACCGAAACTGCTTTCGCCATTGCTCTACGAGGATGCGAGTTGGTAACGAAGATCTAACAAAAACTGGTTCACAATGTCTGTCGCGGGATTCGCGGGGCATCTACGCGGACGGCAGTGGCCCGCAAATAATGAATATAGATGACGGGACGGCGGCCGATTTATGCGGAGGAGCGAGTGTTGGCGAATTTTATGCAGCCAAATAATGGTTATCTTTCGCGCAATATTATTTCAAGTCACGATGTTGTTTCGCTGGCTGGCCTACTAGGAGAAAAAGCGCCGACGAGCCGCTGTATAATTGCTAATGAATAAACAAGGGGACATAAAAGTACGTTTTTTCATGCAAAAATATGCAATAGCTAGAACAGAATGTAGCCAGACATCAACGACTTCTCAACTTTTTAGGAACGCGTCAAAAAGATGTTCAAAACAAGCTAATCAAATTCAAAGAAAAGATAGGACAAATCCAAAGCAATAGTCGTTACAAAAATCTACCAACGATGGTTGATTAGTTGACAGTCAATCACGTATCATTCATACCTTAAACTATTGGGATAAGTGCACAGTGTCAACTTTATTTATATCATCCCTCCGAGGCGTGAACCTGTATTTCGTGCAAATTCTGAGGTAAGATACTTATAGGGTGTCTGATTTATTCAATCGCCTGGCAAGGCAACCCTTAACCAGCCCCCGGAGGCATTTTCAATTTGGCGTAATGCGAACGAAGGCAACCGTGGAAAAAATCGAACGACGAGACTACACCGCAAGTTATGTCGCAGATATAGGCGGCGATACTCGAGTACCTCGCATCCACCGCAGGGACTGGCTTTTCACTTGGAAGGATTCTTCAAGCCGCAGGCAGGAAAAGGGAGAAAAGTTGCACGTAACAACATATCGATGCGTAGCCATAATATAACGTTATGCGCCTGTCAATTTACATGCAGGAGAGCCCGTCACGATATCATTTTGACGTTCCAAAAGTGAAGACGCATTTCTTTTACATATACATCTTACTTTTGACGTTTTTTTATGATCAGTAAGTTTTGATCTGAATTCGTTAACTTTGATAAAAGATAAAACCAACATTTACAGTGCATATCCCGCAATTCGAAGGTATCAGGACCGATTCAGCATAGCGAACGTATATTATAAACTAATGTTAATTCAAAATGCTCAAACGCCGACAGGAGACTGCCCGGATCATATTAAAACGTGAAATATGAAGTAGCGTTGCGTTTTCATTTTATAATTATTTTTTTTCCACTGAGAATTATTGTAAAAATTGATGAATGTTTTTTTATAAACGTGAGCGGACATATAACTAAATTATGTAATTATATCAATAATATCAAAAAAATATTTTCGATATAAAGAGTTTCGCATAGGATTGAACGGTATCAAGACTTTTTTGATAATATTTTATTACTGAAAATATTAAAATCGTAGATAGTTCAATAAAGAAGGATTAGTATATCATCAGTATACTAGCAGAAGGCGACAAGTCAAAAAAACCTTGTTTCGAGATAATAGTAATTTTCGAATTATGAAATTTGAAAATATCTATTTATTAATAACTTATCAAATTTGAATCATTCAAATTATGTACACTCCCACAGATTTTGTCACTAACGACCCGGGTTTCGCCTTTCGGCCTGGCTCTCCACTTCTATACCCTATATAAATAATATCATAAATAATATCATAAAACCTTTGCCGACAAACAAATAAATATAATTCTAAAAACCACTCACTACTCAAATCTTTGGGAATTCCCATGAGCTTACCCTTTTCGCCAGCGATGGCTTTAGACTCAGTGATACATTTATTTAATATATAAACACGAAACATCCATTTACTAAGCGTCAGTTCAAGTTCATCCGTGCGCTTGAACGCCTGAAGATGCCGAAAGGCGAAACCCGGGTCGTTAGTGACAAAATCTGTGGGAGTGTACATAATTTGAATGATTCAAATTTAATATTGAAATTCCACCAAGCACTTTCAGTCGAAATCTTAAATTATAATAACTTATCGTTCCAAACACGATAATGTTTAAGAAATTAGATCTGTAAAGTAAAAAGCGTGATGTTATTTACAGTTTTTTTTTCTCAAAAATAACTTTGAACGGAATTGATTTGATGTATAAGTAGTATGTAAAAATTGTGTTAAAATACGCAAAATATTACAGAACTTGTTGTTTCAAAAGATACAACGTGTTAAAATCTATCTGCATTCATATGTTAACTCAAAACAGCATGTTTTTGACTTAACGCCTTCTTCCACTATACTGATGAAATATGTTTGAATCATTTTCAACAGACGTCTCAGTTATTTAAAAAAAACGTTTACAACAAACAGATACGTAAAACATCAAAGATCGTTAAACTTATCCATTGCCATATAATATAATAATATAGCAATACATAAATGAAACATGTCGATATAGGGATGACTTTAGCGGTAATGCACCGTTTCCGTGTACTGAAATATGAATTGAATAGAAATATATTGGATGAGTCGTCATCAAATTAAGATGCGACGTCTGTAAGGTCTCCCCGTCGATAATATTCTGAATAAATAACTGACAACAAGCAGAGTCATATTGGATGTGCGAAGATACTATGTATTATAAAAAAAAACGTATAGGTGAACCGGTAATGTAATAGTCCTGCATCAGCCCAAATGGAGGGTTGGTTAAGCTTTTTTGGCTTCCACGCCGCGAAGGCGAAACCGTCGAGGCGGCGGGGCGAAATGAAATTTGAATAAAGTAATCGAAACTTGTACGCCTAGCTTATTCACAGATTTGCAAGTTTCGTCCGGGATCCGGATCGAGATCGTATCGCCCGTGACTGTTCACAAAACACTTCATTCCCGACGAGAGAAAATTTCAAACTGTTTTATAACCGCCACTGCCACAGCACTTTACCTGTTATCGAATGTAAATAAGTACACAATACGTTTACGGCGCAAAATATTACGTATTGTTACCGTACTCCGCAGTTATTGAGTAAGAAAGTTAGAAGTGCATGTGTAGAAATTGTCACGCCATAATGGCGTGCAATAAAGTAAACTTTCCGAACTGAAAGTTATAATCGCCCGTATTATAAAAATATTAAGCGTCCACTAATAGGCGTGTATATATGCTTAATACCGTTAATAAAACCTGGTCAATAACTAAGCATAACAATAGAATAAGTTGTATCAAAACTTAACAGCTGTAATCCCCGATACAGCAAGTCCAATTAAATGCTACTTAGGAGAAAATCCCTTTACTGCGGCATTTTGGGGGTGTAGAAATACGAAGTAGGTGCGTGTGACGTAGTGGCAGAGCATTTAAATTATAGGCATAAAACATTTATAATAGGGTTCAGAGTACTAAACTTGATTACAACAGAGAAATTATAGTTATTTCGAGTTTATACGCGTTTCGTTTTTGCGTCTGGAATTTTTTAAGAAATCTGTAGGAAAAATATATACGTGTACACTTTGCGAACAACGCTGACAGCTGCTAGTTGTAAAGGCGCGGCGGGTAAGTGATGAAAAAAAAACTTAACTTGGGGTGACACCTATGAACATTTTATATAAAAAGCTATACGGCTTTATATGTCTGTCCTCGTGACGTAAGTCCGATTTAGACACAGACAAAAGAAAATAAAAGCAAGTTCTGATAAATATTAGGAACCTCTCGGGTTATATAAAAAGCAATCCTTTATAAGACGGTAGGTATGTGCCGTTATTTATCAGATAGCCGTCTGCCCATACGGACTAAATACAAAACATTTTAGTCGCATATTTTTTTATAGTGTACATATTTGATTTCGAATTTTATTCGTAGACCAGGAACTGATTATTAACTAGTAAGCACTTTTAGGGTGTTCACTGTCAATGCTCGGTGGAAAGGCATTGTATGACGAAAAACACAATATTTCTTTGTACTTATTTCCGCTTTTATTTGCCAAGATCAGGACCGGTTTCGCTCATGGCGAGCATTATCAACTGATCAGTTAACTAGTAAGCATATGTATCTATTTATTTTGTAGATATTCAAATAAATAGTAAAATGTGTGAAATACTAGTGTTCCCATCTTCTATAGCAGGGTTTCCAAAACTTATTGTACAATGAAACACTTCGCAAGTCGAGTAATTCGTAATACTAAAAATATTGCAAAAATATTTGTTACGAAATCATTATTATTATAAACTTATTTTATTTTAATAATTGTTTTTAAGACATGTTACATCAAAATATGACTAAACGAAGCTCTTAGTGGTTAAAAATCTCCGCCTGTACCTAGACTTGTGACTTTTTAATGTGGAGATTTACCATAACTTGATTTTTATTAATATGAAGCAGAAGTTGCTGAAATGTGTTGCAGCATTCCAAACTTTTGCGGAACGCCTATTTAGTTCTCGCGGAACATAGTTTGGGAAACCCTGTTCTATAGTCATTCTTACCGAACGGTTTTAAATAACCAAACTATTGATATGTACAACTGTTTAATTATGTCAACATGTAATGTATATAAAGATTCGTTGAATGCAGATATACGAACATTCAATCGAAAATAAGCATATATATTTTACAAAGTGAAAGAGATCAATCCATCTATCCAAGATGTTCTGCAAAGAGGCTTCATTGCGTTCGACGGTTTCCGTATGTATTCGTGCAGGCTCGGCGTGCATTCGTCGGGCTAATAAATAAAATACCATACAAGTTGTGGCTTTGAAAGGATGGCGAGGATATTCGATACCGGGCCCACGACGTCTGACAGGCCACAGGACCGATGCAATCGAATACATGATTACGTTTAACGATGTGTGACCCGAAGATAACGTGCGCAAGTCGAGAGTAAATTAAGTTTAAAGTTTAAGAGAAGATTGAGTAAATAGCTAAGAATAATAGTTGAAAGTCTTTTACAATTATTCATACACGTATGAATGTTTAAAATCTTAATAAATAAAACAATCAATTGTACTAATTAATTCCACATGCATATTTATTTTCTGTTGTCAAAAATTAAAAATTCGGTTCTGATCACAATAAATAAATGTGGAATTAGTAAAAGAGTGTTTCATGTTTTGATATAATGCATTTTACCAAAAATATTGAAAGTAAACATCACATTAAAAGAGTTCCAAATCTTATTATATCCCGCAACAAGACAATATATGAACATTAAAATAATCAATAATATTGACACCCCGTATTGCAAAAGGCAGTAATGTTTGAAAAGGTTTATCGAAAGGGGGAAGGAGTATAATGACTCAATCGAAACATTTTTTACGTAAATTATTTTAGCTACTATTAGAGGAAATGCAATTTCTATTTCAAGTTGCATAATGGGTGGAACAATAATATTTTAATACAAAGCATGCATGTTTTCATGGATAGTAAAAAAAAAAAAACTCCAAAGTATAATGAATTAAATGAGGTAACCGGCCATTCGATAATTTTACGTTGATTTAAGTTACAGAATAGAATAAGGTAATAAATAAGTTTCTCTGTATTTGGTTTTGAATATCGTACGGCAACGGTGAGGCAACGTAACTGAAATAAAAATTTAAGGCTCAGGTTCGAAAGTAATATAAATTTAAAATAATCAATCGTTACTTCGGCTCTTCGAACTTCACTTTATTACAGTCCAATGCGTTCCTCTCAACAACATGCTTATTTACAGCACCGGGGTTCGGCCAGTTAGGAAGGCTTTTGTGTGAAGCAAACACACTTGTGTAGAAGAAATACATGAACGAACGTTTCGAGTGTTCATGAGATTTTACATTCCTTGTTAGTGTGTGGGTGAAGTCTAAAAATGTAGCCTTTTCGTTCTAAGAAAACATACATACTATTTATTAATTCGAAAATTGTTATTACACACGTAACTATCGCTTTTATTGTGTTAACAGTCAATATTATTGTGAGAAAGGATTGTTATTAATAAGCTTTTAATAATCTTTTGCTGTTATTTAAATTAATCAACACACGATATAATGTACTAATAATACAGTTTTACCAAACGATCACCGTAGAAATAACTTTAACTGAAAATGCCTTGCGTCGAGTGAAACCGATCCAGATAATCTCTTAAAAATATAATGCCTTTCCACCAAGTGAGTATTGACAGTGAAAACCTTAAAATTGATTTTAACGAAATGCATCCTGCGATTCTAATATTTAGTATCATATCACAAAATAAATCAAGCGAAATCATCATATCGCAAATATATTCATGTTGACATCTGACATAATTAAAATAAATATTCAACGCATAAGACCGGACAAGAAACGATATTTAAAATCGATCAAGTAAGCGGACTCAATCCATTCGTTGTCGATCATTCAGCTATCGCGATTCGAACTTTATTGACAACAGGGGAGAGCTGGGGTTAGAGATCCAATCGAAGCGATATGAAAAATAATATTTCATATAAAAAACTTACATAATAGATACGCATGCGCGGCAACATCTATTATCGAATGATTATTATTATATTTGAGGTTCTTTTCTATTATTCGGTTCGGCATATTTGTAACGATTTAATTTGATACGAATGCATTTTTTACGAAAGTACAAAAAATAATGGCACGTTGGGGATTTTCTTACAATGGGGAGCATTGCTTACCGGCAATAAATAGACTATCCAAAGTTTCATTTTATCAATGGCGAAACGTCATCCATAATTCAAGAAGATGTGTGCTTATTGTAGTTTCAAATAAGTGTAGGTTAAAATGGTAGTACGTAAATTTGATTTTTATTATTAGAGGAAAACATTAATATAGCTTTTTATATTTATGTAAGAATGTGCACATATTCATTAAGTCAGACGTGGGCAAATGCGGTTCGGGAAAATAATGCTGACAATAATATCGTGGACGAAAGCGTCGACGCTGGACATGAGAGCACACTCAGGCTACGTGCGAAAAAGTTTGCAATTCCATTTACACACAGCGGCGCTATTCCCACGTGCATATAACACTTCCATATTTTGAACGGACTGAAATACTCAACGCAATCAAATTTTGAGCGTAGAGACCGTCCAAAAAAATCACGCCAGGAACGAATGATTATAAAAGCAGAATATTCTTATAATTCTATATAGATACGGAGAGAACTAGATCCAATAGGTTGGTTCGATTAGGCGGAAGAGATGAATTGAAAACGTCAGTCAGGATAGTAGAAAATAGAGTGCTGATAGGGAATCTGTGAAGTTTTAGAATAGTCACGATACAACAATAACGGCGGGTTACTAAGAAAATAAATGAATCACATCGAAACAAAATAACTGATGGAATACTTATTACTAACTAATGAAGATAAGTGAAATGCTACGAATGTAATTATGTATGGTAGCTGTTGAGGACGTCGTAAAATGCGTCTATTATATTCACGACTTTAGTCAACGGCGGGGAATATTTCTCATTGTTCTCCAAAGAAGTAAAGGCTGGTCGGGGACGTCGCATTTCGCTAAGTCAATTATTCCATTAAAAACTCCCGAAACTCCCGGGAGGGTTCCCGAGTCCTCAACCCTAATCCGATTATGCTCAAATGGTCCGACATAACAGCATCACCCGTTTTGATACATAATTATTATTGTAACATCTCGGCCAGGGACATCCAAGATAACACACTTTCAAAAACTTGATTAAAAGAATTGTGAACAAAACTTTGTATAATTCGGAGGAAGTTTAAACATACCATTGGCCGAATTGGAATTTACATGGTGAAACTCGATTGTAGTTGAAAAAACAGACAGTAAAGTTTTACATGAATGATTCTTCTATAAGTAAGTACCTTAAGCGAAATGAAACACAATTGTTGTTTATAACTGTTCATTTTTGTATAAATAGCACTGTTAAATTATATTTCTTATCAGTTGACGATGCTCGTAATGAGCGAAACCGGTCCTGACATATTAAATAAAGTGGAATGAAGTACAAAGGAATATTGTGTTTTTATTAATATAATGCCTTTCCACCAAGTATTGACAGTGAACACCCTAAAAGTGATTAAATTATCACATTAATATGCAATAATTTGATTAAATAAAACATTCATTCTTGAATACACTACAATAAGTAATGTAAGATATCTGAAAAAAGTAAATATGTTAAATTTAAGACTTGCATTCCGAAGTACAAGACTAGTTAGGAGCCGATTGACCCGCCCTTTGCGTTAATATTCCCGATCCGGCGGAATATCCATAAATCCTAGTTTAACTATTAAATCTTTCCAGTAAACAATATATTATGTACTGGTAAATTTACATACGTCACATCTGACATGCGTAGTAAGCGTGCAGGTGAAATATTCAAGGAATACTCCGGTGTAAATTTGCTTGTTTAATTTGATTGAAAGATCAAGTTGAATTTCACCAACAGTGTATGTATATTATATTTTTATTATTTTCAGAGAAATTTAAAGGCATCTCCGCATTATATTTATATGTCAACAATAAAGCGAATATTAAATAACGTTGTGTATAAACCACTTCAATGTTTGTTTTTTTCTGAAATGAAGCCCACATGAAATTTAATTGTTTTGGTTTTCCAAGAAATGTTTTTGATACGAAAATATCCACATTTGCATCATGAACAAAATCTTTTTTTAAATAATGGCCGAAAATTTACTTGAATTTACTAACATAATAACATGGTAAAATAATTATTTGATAAATAACGCCCTATGGAATAGTTCCAGGCAAAAACGTGCTACAAAAGATTAGATCATGTTTATTGTGATACCGATCATTTTCCGTAAATCAAAAAACACCCATAAGACGATGTATTGATTTAATTAACCTCTCTGAGTATACATGGGGATCGCACACTAGTTCGCATGGAAGAGGGGAGAGTCAATCCGGAGCCATTCCATTCGGGATATATGTAATACAAAAGTCCCCTTCATTTACTAGTTGATAAAGAGACAGGTGGTGACAAATTTATATGACATATAAAAGTTATGTATAAATTGGTAACATTATAAAAATTCGCTGCAAATAAAACGTTATTTATCAGCGACAAAACGCAAATTGCTGTAATGCATAATGTAATTTTTTCGCGATGCAAAACAAACAGAAGTTTGACTACAGCGCGATGGGGGAGTTATCGGCCCCTTCCCCGGTTCTAGCAACCCTTTTAAAGTGAAGCGAGATTAAAATACATTTTCCTGGCATACTGCAGCCCTCTCAACGACCTAATAAATCTGCCGTCTGACAACATCTCCATCCGAACTAAAATAAGCGGGGTACGCCGAACGGTTTAACAAGCAATTTGAAGCCTTTCATATTTTACATTAAGCACATCAAAAACGTTATGTGATTACAATGATAACAATTGTCAATTT
Organism: Himalopsyche anomala; assembly: GCA_031772345.1. Taxonomy (NCBI): domain Eukaryota; kingdom Metazoa; phylum Arthropoda; class Insecta; order Trichoptera; family Rhyacophilidae; genus Himalopsyche; species Himalopsyche anomala. The sequence continues at coordinate 35,638,344 of CM062823.1, forward strand.
GAAAACATGGATATCCAAATCGTAAGGCATGCTTTCACCTTCGACGAATATACACTTTGGCATAGAGAAAAAACATGACAATGAGAACGTTATAAATAGGTTTACAAAAATCGGTTTAAGTGCGTCGTGGTTTTAAGTGTCATTCGAATATAGCTTCAGGTGCAAGTGATTAATTAACCGAGCTTACAATAAATTATTTATGTGTAATGCAGAGTAGTGAATTCAACTGATAAAACGTGCATCGAGTAGTATAATATAATAGATAGCGTAGATATAATAGATAACTATTGTGGATAATAAATGATTTACCGCATGTGCTGGGAAAGCTTTTAATATTATAAATTTATAAATTCTGTATGGTTTTGTTTATAATAAGGTGAAAAAATAACAAAGTATTTCAGTTCTACAAATATTATTTTTTATACAGCTATTTCGGCGTATATCCTCATCATACATTTAACTATATTTAAACCTACATTAACTCAGCTTTACATACTGGTCTAGAAGAGATACACAATATATCCTGTTATCCAGTCTAACATCGTAATTTATATTACAAAAAATCTAGTATTACATAATGTGTAACATAACGACATGTAAATTAACACGACTTGAGTATTTCTTAGAAACGCTTAAGTAACCTTATTACAAAGGAGTTCTACCAAGTAAATTCCAATTATATCAAGAAGGTTTTTTAATCGAAACTGCGATAGTGAGTAAAAAAAAACGATTTAACAAACTTCAATAGCCCCATAGTAACGGCTCAATCTACCAAAAACTCACGATTTGATTTATCTAGTTAGTAGTTAATAAAATTAAGAAAAACACAATATTCCCTTTTTACTTATTCCACTGTTTATTTATCAAGATCGGGGCTGGTTTCGCTCATGGCGAGCATTGTCAACTGACAAGAAATATAATTTAACATTACAGTGCTATTAATACAAAAACAAATTTAAATAAAAAGGCGTAATAAACCATTGGCATTGAAAAGAATTCACAAATTACAGTAGAAATTATGAATAAGTGACTCTAAACTAACACAAATTAAATTGTTTAACACATGTAATTACAAAGATCATCTTTTAAAAGATTAGCACACATCGAAAATTCCAGGAACCAATCTGTATATAAATAACTGAGGTTGTTATTTGACCACATACGATTGATTTCACGTTTGAATAGTGATTTCAGAATGCAAGGTTATCTTTATTTACACACATATTTTCAGGAAAAACTTAAAATGGGTTTGGTGAAACAGCTTTCGCAGAGACTTGAATGCGCTCAGCATTCTAAAAAGTAGTTAATAGTGCGTACGTACCCGCCTGAAGGGTAGTAATAATTTAGCGACTACTCAGTTTGATTGTATTGTAAGTAACATATTCATCAGCAAGCAAGCAAAGAGTGCGCGATGTTTTATATGTGCGGGCACGTTCTTCGTCACACAAAACGTCGTTTGATTTTTACGATCGCCATTCCGCGCCGTATTTATTTATTTCATTTTATTCGTTTACAGTTTTCGTCTGAATAATAATAATGGGCATAAAACCGGATCGCAAATAATCAAAACGACCCAAGATGTATGTTTGCAGTAGTCGAATGTTCCCTCACAATTCGACGTCACCTCGTTCTTTACGAACGGGAAGAAATATAAAATTGGAGAAAAAAAAACTACACGATAGTATAATTTTGAATCGGTGAGATTAAATAAATTCCAATATTATATACATACTTAAAAGAATTTTAATCGCTAGTGCGTACTTAAATATGTAAATTTTGCAACTGTGCTATCTTGAGAAAGTAATTTAAAATTCATTGGTATGTGGGAAATAATGAACGTAAGTTAATACAGCACCACATAGCACCTCGTAACAAAAAAAATAGATTATTATTTATTATTCACCGACATACTTATTGCATATGAGGATGATAGGCTTCGTAAAACTGGAGTAAACAAGCACGAAGGGCGGAGGGAAAATTCTCTTGAAATAAATGATAAAAACATTTTCAAACAACAAAATGTTTGTTTGCAAGCTTGATATTAGGTTATCAATTTATTCGTGGTATTTATTTAAGTATGTATTTAAATAATGCATAAAGCAACATTATGATTTGCCTTCAACGCTAAAGTAATTATACCGCTTAAAAATACATAAATCTCCAATACCGTATACAAAATCTTCGATAATTTAATTATACATCTCATTACGAATTGTCTGCAATAATTCAACGAATAAAATGACAAATGCAATGGCAGAGCGAAATAAAAACGCACAAATACGATTTTGTTGCTTGAAATCTGGCCAAAAGCTGTTTTTATTTGCCATAAAGCGGCGGGTTTCTCTGACTACTAGAGTCGAAATATTCCCACTCTTTAACTGACATACATATAAGATTAATTTACCAATAAATTAACGACACGCGTATTCAAAAAAGTCTCCTTTTTTATCTATTTTGAAAACATAAGTAATAATTTCTATAACCTCGCTTGCGTATTTTTGTACAGGAGCGATTAAAACAGAATATGTAATTTTTCTAATAAAATCATATTTAAAAATCAATCTTACCGACGATCTCTTCACCTCTTTCATATATGAATTCTATTCCGATTTGGAAAGCCGACAAATCTAGTTTTATAAATAAACGCCCTAATAAAAGCAAAAGGGTGGCACAATTCAATATTAATTGGAATTAAAATCTGCGAAAAAATGCTGGAATTTTATACAATGCATTTTAATATTCCTTAGATGTTAACATCATTAGGTAGATGTAATTATCATTAATTAACAATCGATATTTTTTTTTAAATTTAAATCAAAAATTATTATTGAATACAACGATTTGTAAATTATACTACCTTCATCAGTTCACTATAAGCTGTTCAAAGTTTTATCCATTTATATTTGATATATGGATTCACGCTTAGACAATTTTCTAATAATATTTATGAAGGTACGATTTTACAAACAAAAAACAGAATTTTCGCAAGGTGCGCGAAACATTCTTGCGCGGGCTGTAACATTACTGTTTATGCAACTGTCAGTTGTTCATTGAAATACATCGAGTTATTTATGTCAAACAAGACAATTGTGTAAACACCCGATGGAGATGACAAGGTTTGAAAAATATCACATACTTTTTTTTTAAAAACATAAGGAGAAAAATACAATATATACGACCAGACCATGTTTGATATAAGCAATATCGATAAGTTCAGTGGACAATATTCGACTACCTGAATACAAACTGGCAACCGATAAGATACTTCCACAAATATTTAAAAATTCACATACGTTCCAGGAACGACCACTTGTACCTTTTGTAGCGTAGTGGTGTGAAACTTAAAAACCATATGTGATTCATATAATATAAATAAACATAGATATGGATTGTCCCTTTCAACGTGAAAATGATAAACGTAGAGTGTAAATAATTTGGTAAAAAAGTGTAATCTAAGTACATGTATAAATTTCAGTAATCAATTCGCTCAAATATAAGACGGGGTTAAAAACAATGAGCAACGGCTATACAAGAGGTTCGAGTGGTTTGACTTAAATTAGACAATATTCAACCCATGCCACGCATATCTTTCTACCCAACAGGGTTGGGTAGTTAGAGCCAAAAGAATATCAAGAAACGGAATTAGTTTAGTGTTATTAAAACGTAAATTTTTCGATGCCGTATTTATTATATTAGAATATTATCATTATAGAGTTCGATGCTGATTCCTACTAACTAATGCTTTATAACATAGATTCTCAAACCTACTGATCCATTAACCCATTTTCGGCAAAAAAAAAACAGAAAACTCCCCTAGAATTTACATTTTAAAATCAGATATTTAAAACAGAAAAATGTAGTTGACATTTTTTATGTGCCTATATTGTGCTTAATAAGATACACTGATATGTTATAAGATTTGTATTCGTAAAATTATCCTAATGAGATCAGGTAGTATTGTTACCAATGTATTTTTAATAATTTGCACTTTGCAATTAGCATTAAAATTTCAGTAATAACGTCAAAGCAACAAAATCTAAGTTACAAATAAGATACGTAAAACCCATAATTAAACGTTAAAAAATATTGCTCCCTTTTTGCTTCCAAGACTTCTTCTTTACTTTTCCCACGGTCAGCATAGCACAATCAGTTCTTTCCAGTTCACCTAGGAGGAGGGGGGGGGGTTGTTATAAACCACTTTGGGAGCCTATGTTTTGTACGGTGTATGTTTTTTTAGGTTTTCACTGAACATCAAATGTATATATTTATCAGATGGTTAATTTAAGATAAAAAAAAACCTTATTTCAGTCGAAATCCCGAAAAGCCTGTTCTAGAACACAAGCAATGTAGTCTCGAATATCCCTCATATAAGTTGTTATAATAGTACTTTCGATTGATTCGGTGGTAACTTTGTGGAAGTTCATTTTAACAAGTATTTACGTGGAATAATCAAAGTTATTTTATTTTACATTAAGTTGTTCTAACCTCGGCTTCATGAGGATGATATTATTTACTAGATATGACATAATACAATCAAAAGTGTAGTAAAAACACATACGGGACAATACAAAAACAAGTCTTATCAGTGTTTTGTTTTTTATTGTTTTTAAACATTTTAAAAATGAATATTCTTTGTATGTAAATGTGATGTTTCTTTAACAAGATTTTTTTTCGGAATTTTACCCAGAGCAGTTTATTATAAAGATTCGGCTTGCTACTAATTTATATAAATAATAATGATTAGTAAGAATTTCACGTCATTCAATTTAAAATCACACGAATGCAACGTATACTTAGTTTGCGTAGGTAAGAACGATATTCGAATTTGCATTTTCCATAATTCTTCAATAAAAAATATCTGAAATTCGGATGATTTGCTGTATATATAAGACAAAAAAATACGAGCTAGTGCCTAACATGAAATAGACTGGTCTAATTTTTAGAATAATATTATGGAAAAACGATCTTAAATTAAAAATACGCAAAAAATTCAAAATAATTGTTTTTTTTTTAAATTATGTATTATTATATGCTACTGTACAGCTAACACATGTTTCGGAGTTCAATACTATATTGTGTACGTATAGCAATATTTAGATGTAGCATTCTGACGCAAATTCCTGTCAATTGTTTCGAAAGCAATACAATTTATCGTCAAGTATGGATCAAATTATGTATCGTACTTCAAAACTCTGAATTTATGTATGCGGCGAGTTGAATTTCGTATCGAACTGAATAGTATGTACATAGAATACAATGACGAACAATCATTAGTATTATGAGTACTATGGGATCAAAAGAATATCTCACTGAATAGCGGTCTACGAAATAAGTAAACCATAACGCATACCTATCATGAGAATGGAATGTCATTATTTATCTCAAAAACTTCAAGTTTAAAACTTTTTAAACAACATAAAAAACCTTTTAGAGACACACAACTCAGTAACTATGCACCCATAACGAATCGATACACGGATATTTAGTAAATATGTAATATAAATCTGTGAAACAATCGTCAAAAACAAGTTTTTAAGTTCGGTCAGAGTGACCAGTTTTTTGAAAACTGATGAAAATAAAGTATGTATACAAATAATTAAGTAACAATTGCAGAACTCCTGAACGAGTCAATTCCTACCTGAAAGTAGAACGCACAGAAGAATATGTTTTCCTCGTGTTTATATCATGTTAAGTCAGTAAACATGCTCCACACTTTTCTAATGGTGGATAATTCACACTGATGTTCGGCCATTTTCACTGACGGGACAAAGGGATGAGTCCGTTCAAACTTTCACCGATTTTATCACAACACAACACTGAATAAAATATTGAAACAACACTCATTTACAATCGAAACATGTTCCCTTTTAGGTCGACCACGACACCAGCGTTATTGTTCACACACCATTAATAACACATTACAGCGGAGCAACCGTAAATGCTAGAGCCGGCCATCTTACTTTCTGAACATAAATACTCGGTGTTGCTATATCAAGGAACAACTAAATTCCGTAAATTGTTAATAAAATAAACTCAAATATCGCTTAGGACCTAGTGTAATAATTAATCGAAGCGTTAATGCTTTTAAAAAAATATTCTTCCTATTCAAATGATCTTTTTCGAAAATTAGACAAGGGTCAATAGAAAAAATCAATTTTAATGATGGACAAAAATGATTTTTAACAACTATACATAATTATACTATTTGAATATCAATGAAATACAATATTTTCAAAACAAAAAATAGAACATCAGAATTCATATACATATTTGATATATTTTTGTAAACGTTGTAAACTTTTGAAGTGTAAAAGTTTTGAAAAAAGATTTACTACTACAATTGTTTCTTTATTAAATTTTATAAATTAGGGTTTAAAAGTAATCGCGTTGATGTTAAATGATATATTTTGAATTCATGTCAGTAAATAACCTTCAATGCAATATAATTTATCAACTTAAATATTGATTTAATTGACTATTTTCATTTTCAGACACTTTTTAATCTACTTACTTTAAGAACTCAAATGTTTCTCTACTTTCAGGCCATGCAGCATGATAATTTTATTATTTTTGTATATTTTTTGATTTCATAAATACGTAATAGAAAAGGAAATATTGTGTATATGGTAATACCAATATTTACAGTAAACTATTCGAATTGCCAGACTACGAACGAGTAGTAATACCATTACAGAAAATATTTACCTAATGTTAAATTACGAGATTTTTTGAATAAATTTGAATAAAAAAAATAGGTTAATATCGTTTCATTTTTATTGAATAGTTGTAAGCTGGGCAAATAAATTATTATTTTTTAAATATTAAAATAATGTTATTTTGATATATTAGTACTTTGTTTTCACATAATATATACACAAAATAATTATTTTGTGTAGATATTATGTGATGAAATTATTATTTGTAAATTGTGCTTGGCATAAAATTCCATCTAAGAACAGAAACACACTCCCAACAAACTTTAAAAAGGTGATTTTTAATCATTTGGATGAAGCATCGATACAAATATTGTAAATGTACATTTTATACAAAGCTTAAGATTTTAGTAACGGTTAACTGTGAAAGTGAAAAAGTGCTCATTATAGTTTGAAATATTAAATCACTCAACTGAGATCTGTTTATCATTGTTTTGTATTTTATTTATGATAATATTACTATTTTATATTGCCATGAATGAAACAAAAAACACATAATTTACGTCATATTTTAACCTTTACTTAATCTGGTATATTTATATAATTAAAATAGTTCTTTTGTTTATATTCAGACCACTGAAACTATTTTTTAAATGTTAACATTTATGGTACATAAACTATAATAAACTAACCATAGCCGATCTATATCCGGGATACATATTTTATCATCTACAATTTATTTATTAATACGAAAGTGCTGTAAACATATTGAAAAAGTATTTTATTATTCGGTGACTTGGTTACTTACCCAACATATTTATTTAAACGACGCACAATCAACAAAAAAATCTCAATTTAATATTTTTGAAGGATTTGAACAAGATCTCTGAAATTCTAAAAATTCTTAAATATAGTGAGTGAACCATAAAAAGTCTGTTTTTTTAAATAAAACCATCAAGAATTAAAAAAGGTTTATCGTTGAGTTTTATTTTGTAAGTTTATTTAAAAAATGTACTAAAAATGAAATAATCACACTTTTGTATTTATTTCACATTCATTTGAACAGACCAACATTTTCATCTGATGTGATTGTGAAGTGTTTGTGATGAGTGGATACCGGTTTTGGTCCGTCCAATAAATGTGGCATTTAATTTTAGTGGAACACAAAAGCTTCGAATTTTATAATTTAGCGTTGAAATGTATCTCTTATATATATCCTTTCTTTTTACTATAATATTATATTTCAATGCACTGCAAATTTGCAACAAAAATATGCATAGTATGCAATAAATGAAATATCCAAATAACCTAAACAATATTATGCTGTAAACTAGGGCGCAGTCATGCGCGATATAATGACGTATGTTCCTTATGGCCACTATGCATAAGAAATACACGCCACCTAATCGCGCACAACTGCGCCCTAGTCTAAGGCTTACTAATGTGCCTATAATCACAATAATGTAAAATTTAGCAATCAATTTTGCTCTACAGTATGTAGAGCCTTTAGCATACAGTTTTATTATATCAAAGTTATTAAGCAGGTCTAATTATTCACATTTAAAATTGATTTAACAAATTCTATAAAATAAACGTAAACATTTTCATTCTAGAACAATAGTTATCATATTAAATGTATATAAAAGTGGCCGCACACAGGTCCGCTGTAGTTAATTCACCTTTAGTTGATGATTTTTTGTTGCTATACCGCTATAGTTGACATTCAATATTAAGTTTTTAATACTCGTTTCGTAAGCATAACGATGTGATCGGTGCTACTAAATGTCACTTCATAGCGCTGCACTCTTCACTGATTTTTCTTCCTTCTCGTTAGTCGAGTAGATTTACCGTGACCGGTTGCGACCGTCAAAACGCGATAATACTATTTGCATGAAATTGCAGTAGAGTCAATTATGAATTATTTGGATCATTACAATGATTTCTTGACAGGAAATACTGTCCAGCCACTCTGAGATATCATTCTCGCTCGATCGGGACGTGTTTTAAGCTTGTTGCTATCGGTGATGTGTTATTAAGGCTGATGTGTTGTGTTGTTATTATTATCTGTTGACGATCACAGATTACGGTTCCCTTAAAAATAATATTGTTTTTTTTTGTTATTTGCGTGTGGGAAGATGACACAATTAGACATGTCAGACGAAGAGACCGGGCTTGGATACCAGAACACGTTGGTGAGTAATTTGTTTTGGACGATGAAAAAGTTTCTGAAACTTTATAAAACTTTTTGCGTTTATGTATATTGCACAATCTTATGTTTGTATTTATCAAATACGATGATAACTTTAAAAGTATATAATAGTGCTAAAATACTGGAAACGATAGGTACCTAATATTTTGAACCTTTTTTTTACGAGGACAACACAACAAAAGGCTGTTTTATTCAAATATAGTCATTGCTAAAATACAGAGAATCGAAATTTCATATGCCTGTTTCTATAACAGTAACTTATCACTAGTTTCGTTTTTTTTATAAACTTATTATCTACTCGGTCTTGCAAGAGTAAATAAATTTTAGTTTTTGAATTAATACTGCATAATTTGTCTACTGTATATTAAATATATCACAAAGTTCTATTCCTTACACATAAATTAATAATTGTTGTTAAAAAAATATTTATCTTTATTAGTATAGTATTATTATGATATGCAATTATGATCAATACATACCATATAACTAATATTATTGTTTTCTTATGATCCTGTATGCCATAAAAAATGATAATATCATACTAAACGTAACATTTTTTTAATTATATTTTAGATTAAAGTAAAGTAGATAGGTACAATGCGCGTTAAAAGTATGTAATCTATGGTGTCTGTCCATTATTTGATAAAACTAGATTTTTGTTACTCAATAGAGGTTTCAACAAATTATCTTGCTGCTTAAAAAATTGATTCTATTTTTCTGGAATTAACAAGGCAAAAATTGAGAAAAAACACGAGCTTTGCAAGAACTACTTAAACTATTCTGTCCTCATTTTGCGATTAATTGTTTTTGATAATTCTTTTAATTTATTTCTAATGTGTGTGTTCTGAAATGGCTCACAATATTATGGTTTATTTCTACCTGCGTTTTTTAATCAAATGATAAAAAGTATTGATGTTCCCCATGCAGCCAGTTCTTTTCTCCATAACCTTTTACTATTTCCACAGCATTATTTAATTCACTGTTTGATTTCGAATTTTCTCAGTGGACATAATAATAAAACATACATCACACATATTTAAACAACCACTGAAATAAAAAAAAATGTAATTTTATAATTACTACATTTTATTTTATTATATCTGACATATTTATGAATAGTTATTATATTTTAACCTTACTATTTTCTTATACTTATAACAAGACTTCATTGTCATATTCATTTCAGAGATTAATTGGATTTGGTCTATATTTTTTAAAATCCTTCATGTGTGTATTTACAACAGCCAAAAACTTAAACCTATCAGAATAGTTTTTATTTAATTTAATAATATCAATTGTTGTTTATACTTCAAGTTATGCTGTATATTCATACTGTATGCAAGATAATCTTTTTAGCTAGGTTCCAAAAAGTACAATTAATAAAAAACTTCATTATACATGGGGCCTAGATTCTACAATATTTGCTTAACACTGAACTCTCAAAGTTACTTTATTTTTCCCATTATGCAATTCTCATTGAATATTTGTAGATAATTTATTACTAGTCAGCATCACAGTATAGACACTGTGTCAACATATTAATCATTTGCAAAATAATCATGTAAACATTTGTTTTGTCCCACTTTGTGGTCAGGAGTTGAATGCAGTTTGCATCGTAGATATGAATAATTCCATCTAAATGTATGTAGGAACTGCGTGATGATTTATTTGTATTCCAATGCTTCCATACATAATATGAAAAAATCTCGATTGAATGCAGCCTGCAACAGTCAGATAAAATCGATTGCCAGTGCACGTGCTTAAATGACACTTTACAGAACTGTTGACAGTAATATTAATCAGCATTATTATTTTTAAACAATGTGTCAACTTGATTTATTGATTAAAATTGTCCTAGATCACATACTTTTGCATTTTTTAAATTGTATTTAAAGACTTATCACACCACGATACAAAAACTCAATTCATCTAATTGTGAACCTCGTTTATTCTCATGTTTTATTCAAAATTACATTACATATAGTCAACCAATATTTTATCTGTCTTCAGGCTCTTTTAATGTAAATTCATTTTTACATGTTTCTTTGTTATTTAATCTTGATAACAATTGATACCTATTTTGTGTAATGCCTATTGGTAGCGTTTTATAATCAGAGTCCTGATAATGTATGAATTGAATCATTAGTGTATCTTCTTCTTTATCAGATTAGTCAAATTTTTAGATCATTGTCATAGCGTTAACTAAAAGAATTTAAACTTTTTACGCATACTTACACCAGATATATTGACCTTAAAATAAGTGTTCAAGTTGACTATGCTTCGTTGGTAATATATTATCACCATTAAGACTTACTAACGTATCATCGGGGCCAAGCAAACTGTCAGTTCAATATTAATACTCATTAGCATAACATTGAAGCTTACATACAGTCAAATAGTTACTGTGAAAATCTTTTTTTTAAGAATATCTACATTGTATTTCAAGTTACTGGTTATAATGAACACCTACCAGCGTAAATTGGCTGACGACAACAGAGCGGGACGAAACAAGCAAAATTAATGATTAAAGAAATCAGGTGTCTATCACTCTCTCTATATCTCTCAAATTATATCACTTTTTGTTTTACCTTTTCTTATAAGCCAACTTGTATTGATGAACCTACATTATTAGTTTTTATACTGTTTTTTGAAATGTATGCATAAGTACACAGCGTAGATACACTTGGATAAATAGATTTCTCTTCTACCACTATTTTATTGGCATATATTCATGTAGGCATGTTTTCTCTCGCTTTAAAGCATACATTTTATTCAAATGCTAGTAAAATCACCTTCGTGTGAAGCCAACTATTAAGTCTTCTTCTCTCTTCTTGAAGTTTTGACAGTGAGGTAATGTTAAATTAGCCTAACTAAATTCTGCACTAAGTAATAAGGTAAAAATATCAACATATTTAATTCTACAATTTTTTATAAGATGAGTTTATAGGTATTTCGGCGTGCGCCATCTGTGCTTATCTTATAAAAAATTGTAAAACTAAATACTTACATTGATATTATTTACTTTTTTACAATGGAGTTCTACCAAGTAAATGCCAATTCAATCAATAAATTCTGCACATTGGCTGTGAGTGTTGAGACCTTATGTCGTTCACTTTATGCATGATCGCATGACCTTATAATGCAAAAATAGGCTACATCTTATATTATGACAGTGGATTTGAATAATCAATATGAAGCGACTATTCTACGAACAAAATCTGATGTGCTTATTTGAAAGTTTTTCAATTCCTCAATAACGTAGAATGGACTTATACATACTCAGCATCTGTTCATACAACTAAAATTGCAGAAAAGATTTAAAACATACACATAATTAAAAATAAACATTTGTTCAATGTCATCTTTATTTAATTGAAGTTCATAAAAAAAATGTTTATTTCCTCATGTTGGTAGTGTTAGTTAGGGCTTGTAATTTATGATAAAATTTCAATTATCAGTAAGCGGTAAATAATTTCTTCCATTACCAGTTTATCAGTTATTTGAAGGTAAATGAACTAAAAAATAGACAAATATGTGACAACTTTAAGTAAAAACTGTGTGCTATATTGAAATAATTAAAAATATTTATTAGGCTTATCACATCATATTGATATATACATAGACCTTGGTCCTCTTTGTTTTTTTTTTTTACTTGGGTAAGGGAATGAGTAATTAAATAATTTTTTAAATGTCATTTTGAGTTAGGTAATTTCAAATACGCCTATATAATATTTGGTTTGCATGGCTGTGATAACATCAATTAGGTGTATTCATACATGCATAAGATCACGGTTTCTCAACCTCGGAACAGGTGGCTCCCCTGGGGGCCACAGTAAAAAATAAATATTTTAGGGGAGCCACAGTACAGTTTTGGGGGGCCACGGGCAAATTTTGCGAAATCCGTAAATTGCTGTTTTAGAAATTGGAATGTCTGAGAAGAGCTAAAAAAAAGTTATCAAAAATCCTTATAAAACTTATACTTCAATATTACAAAACAGGTAAAATATGACACTCAAAAGGGGGCTACGGGCCCAAAACGTTGGGAAACTATGCTTTAGATAAACTGTATTTAAATTCTTACTGTTTTTATTGAATTTATTAAAAAATGTTTACTTTTTTGGGTATAATAATATTAAAAATCAAAATAAACTATGATAAAATACTACATAATTTTTATTCTTTCATCTTTATGACTCAACTTGAATTTTTTACATATTTGTTCTGCAGATGAAAACAAATGTTTTGATTCGATATTTTAATAATATAGTTTTTTGGCAGATCAATCTATTTGTGTTTTATCAATTAATTATATTTACATTAAAAAAAATAAAAATAAACAAGAATACACAATTAATAAAGAATATCAAATACGTAAGTTCTTATGACATGTACATACTAATAAGTATGTGATTGCAAAATTTTGTCGTTAAGGTAAACGGCAGATGACACCAGTATTATGTATGTTTAAATTTTTTAATAATTACCGGTGATTTTTTTATTCACCGGTAATTACCGATGGTGAATTTTTGTCGATTTACCGGTAAACAATCCCTAGACAAGTAAGTATTAAACATGGAACATACGTATTGACTCGATTGATATTGTCTGCAAATGCACGAAGTAAGTAATTACTATTTTTTCGTATGGAACAATTTCGAACGTTCTTAGTTTTTTTTTTTAATTAATGGCGATTAAATGTGTTAAATATCGTGATCCTTCATTGGGCTTGTTATTTTTTTTTAGTTTACGATTAAAGACGAAGATTAATTTAGCAATCTCCTCGATAAAGACAATGAAGCGATAAAGTTTTTTATTGCATAGCTTTAGTTTTAGGCCCAGGAAAATAATAAAAAACCTTTTATGAAAAACGTTATAGTATTAACACGGCTTATTACAAAATGGTTAAAAAATTAAACATGAACTTCATCTTGAAAAACAATGTACATTTTAAATGTATTTTGAGTCTTACATTACTTTGGAATGATATTTTGGATGCTGTCATGCCATGTTTGAGACTGATTTCTAAAAATACTTTATTTTTATCTACTAAATTACAAGTCGCCTGCTGTGGCCCAGTTGGTTAGAGCTGGCTCTATTGATCACACAAGTTTGGGTTCGATTCCCGGTAAGATCACAGTGAATTTGAGAATAATTCAATTCAAAGTTGTGATCGAAGTGTGGGTGTTTGTGATGTCAATTCACATTATTTCCTCTCCTCCTATTCTTCCGATCCTTAAATAACTGGTTGTAGCAATAGCGATTAGTCAACCACTAGTCCTGTTCTAGCCTTATCCTTCTTTCCCTACTACTCACTTTGAAAAAAAGTGAGGTTGAGCGACTGAGTAACAAACAGTTCTTGTAGAAAAAAACTTCTGTTGAGATACCTCCGTTAGGAGGCCATATGCTCCACATTGGGAGCGGAAATGGTTAAAAAAATACATTAATGTTTCAACAATTTTGGAATAAGCCTGGTTTGCAAGTAATACCCTCAACTATGCATTTGTTTATCCAGGCGCCATTTGTACGTTGAAAATCAGCACTTCATTTCATGGAATACGCCTAACTCAATGACTAGACGTCCGATAAATAGCGCGGTGATAGCTAACACAAGTAGAATGGTGACACTGGGTTTGAATGAAGTAACATAGCTAGAGTTGTTTGAAAGACAGATCTTTTAATAAATATGATTTTCACTTAAACAACCAGCCCTTTTGACAACCTTATTTTGTTTATAAAGTACAACCTCTCCAAAAATGATGGCTGAGAGATTCGATAACTACCGGTCGTCGTAAAAATTACCACTGTTGACAATTTTTAATATGGAGGTGACAAGGGCCAGCTAGCGAGACCACATTCTCAAAGGTATCGGCGCATAGCTTAGATACCTGTGATCTCTGATGGTATCTCTACGTCTTCCTTGTACAAAATAAAGAAAACGAACGAACGGCTTCTAACCGGTTCTCGTAAAACACATCATTATGTATCGTGAACTTAACGAGGTCAAAAATCGTTAACAATGTTTAAGAATCGAGAAGATTAATTTTATTCAAAAATAAAATGCTTTTTTATACTGATTTTACATTTTTATCAAATATCAGGACAGGTTTCGTTAAAACTGATAAAAATATAAATCGACACAAGATTAAGTATGTAAAAATAATAAAACTGTGTAAAAAATAACTATTATAAATAAACAATAGCTACAATTTATAAATGAGTGTTTTTTTTATTATTATTGCGTTATGACCTTTTAAATGCTAAAGACCTCTTACAAATAAAGGTTTCCGTATTGTTATACAAAAATAAACCTAATTCAAAATCAATTAGGTAAAAAAAGTAAGTACCTGTAATCAGCGGTGGGCTGCCAATGCGCTAACAAAGAGCTCAATAATCTCTAAGAAATTCCCGGTGTTCTGGGGAAAAAGTTTTTTTTATCAATTATATGCAATACATAAATAAAAAATCGATTGTTCCTTAACACACTGATAATATGTAACAGTATGTAATTCACCGTAAACTTATCAATGTAAACGGCTAAAAATGTTCTACTTTTGAAAGAAATTGCAGATAATATACTAATTCGATCAGAGAATATTGTTTTATCTTACATTAACAAGGGGCTCGCTTTAATAATAATGTGGAATTCGTATAAGGAATTAGTACAAAAGTGTGTTCCATCTAAAATTAATAGTGAACATTTTAAAAGTGAATGATTAATAAGATTGCTTAATTATTTTTTTACGGCTTTTAGATATTGAATGATTAAATCGTTTTTACGATTGTTAATAGCATTTAGATATTCCACAAACGATAGATATCAATATTATATATTTATTATGTTCGTGGTCAGCGAAGCGGCCTTTCCATATTGGTCAGCAGAAATTCTCCGTATTTATTTCCATTTTACTTGAATTAATAATTAATACTTCGATAATTATTCGATCGGTAACCCAGTTATCAAAATTGCATCACACTTTTCGCCCACGATTCAATATTACTTTCTTTAAATTGTCATTTTATACTTTTTTTTACACAATTTGACTCGGAACCTTGATGTTTAAAAATGATAATGTATGGTATTTGTAAATGGCCGCTACACGCGAATGGTTACGCTATAAAGCTTACGCCAGCGACTCCCAAACTTCTTTTCCCGCGACCCGGCTATTTTAATATTTTTTCTTCGTGACCCACTAAATGTGTTACGGCCTATACTTACTACCGGCATATAGGTAAAATAAAACAGTATATTTATGTCCATACAGTCTTTATATGTTATAATACAAAATATACAGATTTATTTTAGGAAATTGGCGACCCGGCATTTGGGAATCGCTGGCTTACGTTCTTCTTGATTGTGCAGGGGCACCGACCTTTTGGTCTTGATCATTACATTTTTTTTAGTCAGTACGAATAATTGTGTTTTATATTTATAAATATGCCTTTCCGCTAAGAATTGACGGTTAAACTGACTCTTAACAGAGATATTTTCAATAGTTTACAACCAGTCTATTAGATCCTGAAAACAGAGTGACAAGATAGAGAGAGAGACAGAATGACGGAGAGGCTGTATACATATTAGTTAAGTGAGTGACTCAGAGTCGGAATCGTGAAAAATGAGCGGCTCGTTTTATTTTTTTGAAAAATATGTTTAATGATGTGTATTCAAACAAAATAGTCCAAAGTGTTGACATTGCATGCTTGGCTGACTAAAGATGATCTGATGGAATAAATATATATAAGTTAAAATGAAGTTAATGAAAAAATTCTCGGAGTCGGAGTCGTTCTTTATTGTAAAGCTGGTTATCTTTTTTTTACACGACTCCACAACCAGCTTTTATCCCTATAACTCTCTTCGAAAAAGAGAGGTTTATTTAATTAACATTGCACAAGGTTGACAAATTATAAATTCAAAACTTTTACAATGAAGAAAGCAAGGTTGAGCGACTGAGTAACAAACAGTTACGTTTTCGTAGAAAAACTTCCGTTAAATGTTAACACATTATAACGCGGGAAACGTAAAAATACGTTTATCGCGTACTGTCTGTTTTGTTAGTATACTGACTCATAATTTAATGATTTCTTCAAAATAACTGCCGCGGCAAGTGACCCTTTTTGACAATAAGCAATAAACCTCATAATTTAGTATGCCCTGAATGTTCGTTCACACATAGTATTTTTTTAAAAGGCGACACATGTTCAGATATCAGATTTCACACTTCCAGTGATTGTAAATTTGTAGGAATGAGGATTTTATACTATAATTATTTATATAATTGTATGGTATGGATTAATGTAATTTTTTATACAGAATATTTTGAATATTTCATATTGATAACAAATGGAGTGCTATATATTAAATTAATAACAGGTTTTTATATTCAGCTTAGAAAAGTAGTGAAATTATTATGTATTCAAATTTTTTTCGTTTTATTTTTAATGATTAAATGTCACATATGATTTCTTTGAAAATTTCAGCCGAAAATATTGTTTGGCTTAGAAGTTATGTTGATTTTAAGATTGTAATATATTTTTGCGCTAATCACTAAAAAACGCCCGCTTACAAAGTGTTAAGATATACATATACGAGGCCATATGCTCCACATTGGGAGCGCACATGGATTAAAAAGAAAAAAATGTATTCTATTCGAAATGTATTTACACGCGTTGTTTATTGTTTTATAATATGTATTTTAAACACCTCGTTGAACGTTTATGTAAATTTTATGGTGAGTATTTTTGTTGCGTAAGATTATTTAGTACGATACTTGTATTATTATGATAATCATAAGCTCACGTGATTAAGCGTGAGGCTATGTTATTTGTTGTTTTCATTCGATATTCCCCTACATAAGGTCAAGGAAACTTCCAAACAAGTCGGTCAACTTATTCGTCGGACACCGTGGCCCAGTAGGTAGAGTAAACTGCCAGCGGTCAATATCCTGTTGCCGGAAAATGTGTTACTTACATAAATGCCTAATAGTCTCGAAAAAAACAATGTTTGTATTGTGTTTGGTAACTGTTGTGGAGCGTACTTTTTGATAGACTCAAGGCAAGGACAAATATATAAAAAAAATAGGCTGTTAAAAAAACAATTTTAAATTGAATTTTTATTCCACTGCATGCGGTTTGATTTGTTGCATTGAATTTATATCCACGTTTTACTTGTACAGAGCATAGCTACTCAAAATGTAGAGCTTCTGTGGCGGGCTATCAATTGGTAATAGTGACATGTTAATAAACTTTTTTATTTTGATATGATTTCCGTTTTAAATATGATCTCAATGTACTGTTTGTGCATCAGTCGGTCAGTCTTGAGAAAAGTAGTTAAGAAAAGTATACAATAATAGAGATAGGAAATTATGGCATTATTTTTTTATTGAGTGTACATGGAATAACAGCTGATGCCAATGGGAAATATAATTTACAACTTTAATGATGAAGTTTTATATAGTAAAATACATTAAATAAAATTAAAATGATAGAAAAATGTATTTATGTTTACGTCGACATCGACATTCATATAAGAAAATAAAACATCTGACTCCGACTCCACACCTGAGGTGGGCTGCCGATACGTTAGCAAGGGACTCGCTTAATTGCAAAAAAATTCTCGGTGTTTTGGATAAGGAGTGATTTTTTTATGACTGCTATGCAATTAAATGCATTAATTAAATAAACAATCGATTGTTACTTAAAACACTTAACAATAAATTGATCAATTCAAAATGGCTAAAACTGTACCACTACGAAAGCTTTGGTATACACAAGCTGTCGTAGAGAATATATAAGTAAATTGCAGTTATATACTTATTTGACTTAAGAATATCGTTTTTTGAGCTTAAGGACCGCACGTTTTTTTTTAGAATTTCACCTGGCGGTCGAGCAATTTTGCGAAAAATTCGCAAAAATTGTAATTTAACTAAATTCACTATAATTTGTAAACCAATTGAGATATTTTTACAAAATTTAATTTTCTTAGCTTCCAGATACTTCGCCTATACGCATATATGCGTCCGCCGGCCAGCAACCTTTGTTTTTCAAAGACTCAAATACGCGTCCGCGGTCGTTAAGCTGTTAAACTAACAAAGGGTTCGTCGACTTAAGTACAATTTAACAAGGGGCTTGCGCGAGCCCCTCTATCCCACCCCTGCCACACAGCCCTGTCTCTAACAATGCGTCAAACGTCCAGATAGTTCTTACAACATATGTTAAACAACTTACCGAGCACTTTTATTCGCAGAGCACGTGTTTGATGTACACGCTGCACGCGACGCCCCGCAAAACTCGGCCACTCAGACCTTCTTAGAAGAAGTTTTAAGGACTGAGTTGAGTGGTATAAGCTCATTTTTCCGTTTACACCGAACATACAAAAAATATGTATGTACACACAAATACGTACAGCCAACTTGGTCGATTGTGAAACTTTGAATTGCTAAAAGTTTTCTGAACGCTAAAGAAAAAGTCAAGTGGTCATTAAGTAAGCCGAAGATGTCTTCCACTTTCACTAAAAAACAGACATCCTTACCTCGCTTAAAAAACGTCATAGTAGGTACACTTGTACTTGCCATCCTCATAAGTTTAGTATTCCCTGGGTTAAATCTTTCGAGGCCATGTCTCGAAACGGATATATCGCATTAACCATTTGGGAACAATGTGACGATGTACTAAATACTAATCTAAGTTTTGTACTTCGACAGTTGTCACTTCTAGACCGAAATGACTCTCAGAGACGTACCTAATACATTATGCAACGAAATTACTGTATATTTTGGACATTCGCATGAGGTCTGTTTGTATACGGCAAACGTCGTGCATTATTGAATTCAACTGAACTGCCTCCAAACGTTTTGGAAATATCTACTAAAACATCACTATCATCAAGACTTTGCAATAAGTTAGCTGTAATTTGTAACATTTAATAAAATCTATGTCCGCTTCCAATGTGGGTCATATAGCCTCCTAATGAAGGTATCTCAACATATTTTTTTTTATACGAGAACTGTTTGTTACTCAGACGCTCAACCTCTCTTATTTCGAGGATAGTAGAGTTTAAAATGATAATGTAGGACAGGACTAATGGTTAACCAATCGGTGTCGCTTAGCTTCCGTTGCGGATCTCACGGGTCCGAGTCCCAGTAAGAACAGTACTTTTTTCAATCGATGCATCGATTTCTGTTCGATGGAGGTTTTTGTGATTTCTAAAAATTTCCTTCCCACCCTTACAATCCTAAAATAACGGGCCGTAGCAAGAGCGATTAGTTTACCACTAGTTAGAGGTCTGCACTGGCCGACATTTTACAAAATTACCCGGCCCGAGGCCGAAAAACTCAGGCCCGACCCGGCCCGGGCCCGAGTTTAATAGTACACTTGCTACCCGAACCCGACCCGAAGCCCAGATGTAACCCGTTTTTTTTTTTTACAAATTTACAACAATTTACGATTCTCTATATAACTAAAAATAATAAAAGATTTTTAGTACTTTTTCCACTTAAAATTTATTTGATCAGGACCGATTCCGCTCCTCGCGAGCATTATCAACTGAACGTACTAAAAATCTTTTATTATTTTTATTATAATGCCATTCCACCAAGTATTGACAGTGAACACCTTAAAAGTGCTCTATATAACTGGTAATAATTAAAACCATCATGGCTGACTTATGACACGAACATAGTCTGAAATATTTTTCTGAAGAAATAAATTCCATACCCGGGCCCGGCCCGAGTCCGAATCTCAATTGCGTTTACCCGCCCGAACCCGGCCCGTGGGCCAAGCTCGGGCCCGTGCAGACCTCTACCACTAGTGCTGTCCTAGCCTTATCGTTTTTTCCCTACTACTTTCTTCGAAAAAGAGAGAGGTTGAGCAACTGAGAAAATTATCGTAGAAAAACTTATTTTGAGATACTTCCATTAGAATGCCATATATCTACATAGGAAGCGGACGTGGATTAAAAAAATGCCATAGCAATTTAAATATTTAATATATGATTTCAAAATAATAAATTAGAATATTCGCATTGCTACTTTTTACTTTGATAGATAAAGACAGATTTGGTGTGAACCAGTTTGCATTTCAAAACAAGAATAATTTCAAACACGTAGTAAACGGTTCGACTCCCGTTTATCGCAGAAAAAAAACAAACGTTAAAGGCAAGTATGTACTGTGAATAGTTAAAAAGTCCGCAAACCATCAGAAGACTCAGAAGTGCGCAGAAGAACATATATTGCTACTTATTAAAAAATCAAGATTACGTATTAAAATAGATGCCAGGACGCAAGAAAGCAGTTTGCATGAGACTTTCTCGGTCACTGCAGAATGCTAGTACTGGGTATACTTTGTATGGACCTTAAAAAGAAATTTACATATTTTGTGCGAACCAGTGTCGTTATTATGTTTATGAAGGTTTCTCCGTAATGAGTAAATGAAACTTGAATATAAGTACATATTTATTTACGAACCTCGCACACTAAACCACATGAAAAGTGATATGCAACAGAAATCGCCATTTGTCAGGAAAAAAAAGTAAAGAGGACAGACCATCCGTCTCACCTTTTTACTTGGACACATCTCGCACTGCAATATTTTATAGAATTTTTGTCGTGTTATTTTTTTAGAATGTATGTATAACGAAGCTACATCATAATTTTTTAAAAAATAAATACTCATTTGTATTAATTCCACTTTTATTCAATATCGACTGTGGAAAAGAAAAAGGACGTAACCCACACGTAGCAAATTTTACAAGAGGCACAAAAAACGTGTTTTGATAATTTTGGGCCATATTCAAATTATGAATTATACACAAACTTGAAGTGCACGGAGACTTCTAAACTGGTGTTTAATTAACATAATTTAATATTAATCAAAGAAATTGTCTAGGGAAAACCTTTATTTTAGTCTTTTTTCTTGGTTTTAATTTTGTACAAGGTCAAATTTTTCAAACTTAAAAGCTAAATTTAGATACTAATTCGGCATTTGCAGCTTGCGTCCTTTTGATAGAACGTGTACCAAGATTGATACATTGTGATAATCGAAAAAAACTGTGGGTTACGTCCTTTTTCCTTTCCACAGTCGATATGATCTGGACTGGTTTCGCTCACGACGAGCGTTATTAACTGATAAGAGAATACAATATTAGTGGTATTTATTGTATTCTCTTATCAGTTGATTTGATATTGTATTCATATAATAAAGATACAAATATTTATAATATAATTTTGTCATCTTTAGCAATATTTGACTAAAAAAAATAATTCCGTGAGCTTTGAGTTACCGACAGTGTGCATGCATAGAAATTATTCGTTTTAATATTTTGTTAATATAATAATACAGTACTACGGTTTCGGGACGCGAGAATTTCCAGTGACACATGACAATTTTATGTCTCGTGTCCCGGGACATGAAAAAAGCCGAAACTTCGGAATCCCTACTCAGGACTATATGGCATATTTAATGTTTGGATTATGCGAAAATACACTACGAAAATATGCAGTCGGAAGTTGATTTCTAATTTCTAATGCAATTATTCTAGTTTCGTTTTCGAATGCAAAAACAGTAAAATAGAGCTACACAATCAATAGACGAAATGCTCGATAAATATGCAGAGCACAACTTAGCGCAGCTATATGCAGGGATTACAATATAACACAGTAATACCGGTAAAAAAAAAAAGTTGAAATAAATCAACAAAACTACGGATAATTGGGATCGCAATACCGAGCGAGTAAATCAAAATTGGTATTTCGAGATTTTTAAAACACTCACTAACCGCTTTCCGGTCCAATTGATTTAAGCAAATGTTCCAAAAAGGATCACATGTTTTTTTATTATGCTCGAACACCAATCACATGTGTTATATTTGCATATTTAGTAAAAGAATTTGCCCGAATTATCTTTCAATTTCCGTTTTGAGGACTGTCAATACTCGAATATACTCGGACGTGACCGGGAAGGGGTTAAACATATATCATAATCATAAACGGGTGATTTTCATAAACAGCTTACGGTTTCGTAAAATAATAATGCATCTTCGAAAGGCTTATCAATTCTAGAACCTGACAATATCGATACGACTTTCAAAATATTTCAATTTATTTCGAACACTTACTCTATCAGAAGTTTTAAATTTCTGTTTTGGTAAATTTTTAATAATGAATTACCGGTATTTTTGAATCTTGAAAATCGGTATTTTGGTATTGAAAAATACCATGAATACCGGGATTTCGGTTTCCGTATTACCGGTATTGCAATCCCTCGTTACTGTGTCCTAATTTTGTCACTTAGCTGTCGACAGCTGGCAGCCTGGCAAGCGATCGCCTCGCCACTTTTTGTCTTGAGATTCACTCGTCAATGATGATTTTCGCTGGAGGGGAATAATCACACCTACTAAGCGCATGAATAACTAT
Organism: Himalopsyche anomala; assembly: GCA_031772345.1. Lineage (NCBI taxonomy): Eukaryota > Metazoa > Arthropoda > Insecta > Trichoptera > Rhyacophilidae > Himalopsyche > Himalopsyche anomala. The sequence continues at coordinate 35,661,611 of CM062823.1, forward strand.
AACTAGATGCTTGCTGCTCTGGTACTATTACATACGAATATTTCTTAATATTTTTTTCCGGGAAAGGAGAGCTACGGCTTTTAAAAGGTAAATAATAATTAAAAAATGAGATTTGAGTTACCACGTCCTCGCCCTATGTAGAACATATGAAATCCATGTCCCTGAAAACTGCTTTCAACTCACTCACACTACACTTCTCTTTTTCGGAGAAATCGAAGGGATTATTAAATAAATATCAATTTTATAAGACGTGCTTAGTATTTCAATTAAACTGGACTCTTTTTACATGGTGGATACGTTTCACAATGTCTTGTAAAAAATGTACTAAAATAAAACATAGTGGTGGAAAGGTTTTTTTGTTTAAAAATCAATTCAGAATGTCAAAAAATAAAATTCATTATTGCATCTTAATTTTATTTTAAAAATCTTAACATAGATTTATAGAACATTAAGAACCCGTTTACTCACATTTGGTTCGACATCGCTTTCATTCAGAGCAGCGATGTGAAATCTTTTTTACTCTGGGCCGCATATCGATTTTTGCTACATTACGTCATAGTCATTCGTTTACGTAAATTTTTACAAACAATATCAGATGTTTGAAAAAGCATCTAGGTGACTATGATTGTTTTGTGCCTCACATAAAATCTGATTTGGCCGCAGGTTGAGTATCGCTGATCCAGAACCATTGTAATAATTCTTACCAGATATTTAGGTATACATGAATAAATTTCTCTGCGCATAACTCTTGAGTATTCATGCAAGGGATGTAGCATCGAGTTAAAATAAACCGTGTAAAAAAAGTGTTCAGTGTGTGGACAATTAACTTTTAATCTCCAATTTAAATTATTTTCATTTTTAACGTGTTAAGTAAATGTCAATTATTGGTAGTAAGACAGTATAAAATAAAACACATTTTGTCCTAATTCCACATATCGTTTAATATGTATGATTATCTATATTTTTTTGTTATATTTCTTGTACCAATTGTTTTATATACCTTGTCATTGGGTTTTCTCAATTTTATTTAAATTACTCTGGTTGGTTTTATATAAACGATTATAAATCGAGATGATTTTATGAAAAATGTGTTTGTGAAAAATTTGTTGTAATTCATAGGATACGTTTCATGAATAATCTAGGCATATCTATCTATACACCATTCATACTACTACAGAAAATCGTTTAACCCTTTAGAATTCATTTTGATTTGTTTCTACTCATTGAAATAAATATAATTTGTATTTTTGGAGAAAAAAATATTACTTGTATGATAATCTTGTATACTACGTTAGTTTATGTATTTCATGAAACATTAAAATTATTGGTTCGTGAAATATAATATAATAAAAATGACAAATTTTTAAGACATTTATTCAAGACATGGCAGTAAAGAATTTATTTGAAAAATAACATTCAAACATCACAACAAAATGTTAATGATTGTTGCTTTGAAATAATCGATACTTTTACAACAATAAAGTTTCCTTTTCCTCCGTGAAAACTATTTCTGCATTGGTAATAGTTTCGAAATGTAGTTATTTTATTTGCAGCTGATGACTCGACCATTTTACGTTTAAACGCCCATATTAATCGTTTCCGAGTGATACAATACAAACATTCATATTAGATTATAAAATGACGTATATTTTTATTATTAATTTTAACCATGTCTACTCCCGACGTGTAGCAGTTTATCTCGACAGATTTTTTTCTACTCCGTTACTAGGACAGGTGGTTAGCTAATCGTTCGCACTAGCTCCGTTTTTGGGATTGGATGAGTGTCAGGAAATTTTAGACAACACATACAAAGATCCATGCCTTCAAACAGAGATCTGTCCATCGATTGAAAATGAACTGGAATTTGAACCCGCGAGTATCGTAATCAAAGCTAATAACGTTGAGCACTCGACCGCGGATTCGACAATAGTTAAATCAATTTTAATTTACCAATTATTACTATTATATCTTACACGTATACTCTTGTTTAGTTTACCTGTTTTAAGATTCCTCAGATTTAAAGTCACCTTTTATGGAAATTTAAATGATACGGTTTAAATTGTATATATATTTTTTTATTACAAAAAAATATTACGCTCAAGTTAAAAAAATGCAGGAGTTCAAAACGTAACTAGAGTTCTTTAGAAGTTATTGTTTTGATAATATGTACTGTGAGCTCGAAAGAGAATTTTGTTTGCTCAAACAATTTTTACAATCATTGTATTTGCGTCACATTTCAGACCAACACAGCTTCTCAAACCCAAGTGCCGAAACGATTGAAAAGTTAAATCTGTTCAAAATATATATTTATTATGTCGGTCTGCGTAGAATACATATAATTATAGTATGGAGAAAGTATGCAAGTTTTCCGAATACCTTTTTTTATTAAAAAAAAAAAAATGGTACAATATAAGGCCAGTAAAGTTTCCACGAATGGATTAAATATATTGTATGATTTAAAACAATGAGATAAGTATAATTTTTTTTCTGCCGTTTCGAAAATACACTTTTTTGTAAGCATTATAAGTATATTGCCGCCTGTGTGGTCGAGTGGTCTGGTGGTGGAATGACTTCGGCTACGGAGGTCACGGGTTTGAATCCCGATTTATTTATGAATTTCTGTTGGAAGGCATGGATGTATGTGATATCTTGAATTCCCGCCTCCCACCTATCCTATCCTATGAACGGGGCGTATCGAGAGCTATTAGCTAACCACTAGTCCTGTCCTAGTCCTATTCTTCTATTCCTACTCTTTTTGAAAAAAGAGAGGTTGAGCAACTGAGTAACAAGCAGTTTTCGTAGAAACACTTATGTTGAAATAAACTCCATTAGGAGTCCATATGCTCCATATTGGGAGCGGACATGGTAAAAAAAAAATATAAATTTTAAAAATAAAACAAATTCCTGTTCGTTATATCGTAGTTCTACTTATATTAAAAAAGGTTAAATTTATTATTTGTAATGATTGTTACATATATGTAGGTATAACAAAATCATTATAATTTACAGGCGATAAAATTCCTGAAAATATATTCATACTTATCAAGATTGCATAGATTAAACGAAATAATAAAAATATCGTATTGTTTTTGAAATCGGTAACATAAATTATTCAACAACAAAATACGGAAGATTTATTTGCATTGCTACAAAATGTATTTTAATTTTTCGATTTAAAATAATGACCGAGTCGATGCGGTGTTTGAATTTAAAGTTTAAGAATATCTGAATTTAAACCAACGTTATGTAAATATAATAAAATCGAGCATTCAATATTAGTTAGAGTCTTCATTTGCAAATATTGCCTCCGAGTTCGTCTGCAGACATAAAATCTGGTCCGCATTTCCAAGGTTTCATCTCAATTAAAACTTTAACACTAAATAATTTAGAAAACAGACCACATCTCGAAACTAGGCGCTAAGCGATTGGTTGACAACCAGCCCTCATTCTATCCTATTCTAATATTGTTTTATTATAACTCTTCAAAGGAAGGTAGAGCGATTGACACACAAACGGTTCTCGTTAAAAAACCTAATGTTTAAATCTATATTTTTTAATTCTGCTTCTAATGGAGCATTTCATCCGAAGTTTTCAAACGAGAACTGGTTGTCAGTCAATCTCAACATTTTTTTAGAAAAAGAAAGAATTGTATTACAAAAGGGTAGCTAGTTAATGCTTTCTCTATATACCGTTCCCGTGATCAGATAGGGGGTAGGTGGGATGAGATGACGACATCACTGGCAACCAAACACTGGATATAATTATTTATAGAAGATTTTACATTATTTTATGTATCTATTTTGAATTAAAAAATATTAATATTTTCGAGAATTTTTATTTATTAATTTCGGTCAAGATTTTTAATACATATGAAATATGTCTTTCAGTTTCAAAATCGCACTACAAATATATACATACATAAATAATGATTTTAGTATCAAAAGCGGCTAACTCAAAGACGTTTCGTGCGTTGTTAGGGTGTTCACTGTCAATACTAAGTGGAAAGGAATTATAATCAAAAAATTAATATACCCCATTGTACTTATTTCATTTTTATTTAATAAGATCAGGACCGGTTTCGCTTTGTAAGTATTTTAGTTTTGGAAGACATCTTAACCGGTCAAGCCATTAAGAGTGAATCAGATCGCTGGATTTTAATCAGCTCACAAAATTCTATTTCAGTATTTTGTATGGAATGTAAACGTTTAACTTTTAATATGTCAACGTCAAATGTCAGAGTTTTTCGCATTCAAATTTAGTTAACTCTCGCGGCTCGGAGACTAGAAAAATACTTCTCTGCCGATGGGGGTCCTTTAGGGACCCCAGTGGTTTCCTCATTATTGGCCTTATTCTTATGAATTTAAAAAAAATAATAGTCCAAGGGCTTTAAAATATCTCTGCATCATTCCTCATACATTTTTTTAGTAAAAATTCGTGTTTTTTAATAAATAATCATATTTTAAGTTGCGCGTAAAAAAGACGTCATTCCAGTACAAATATGAATTTGCAACTGACGCGTTCACCCCAGTTATCTTACAAACGTTTGCTGATAAGCGGGCGCTTATCTCGTTATCGCATTATCGCGTTATCGCGCATAAACCACAAAAGGTCCAAAAAACTATGATATAAGAATACCTTAATTATAAACATTGTATCACCCATATTAAAATAGATATTTAAGAAAATGTGGGTATTGGGGTCGCATTTCTTGAGCTTAGAACCGGAAATGTTAAAGAGATGTCAAAAAAACTTTTGGCTCCCCTGAAAAAAAATATGAAACTGATTTGACCATGTTTGACACTGTACGCTTCAGCTTCATTCTCGTATCAATAAATTATTTTGTAAATCACTTTAAATATTAGTAAGACTCATTCAAAATTTAAATATTATAGGTCATATTTTCATTGTATTCGGCGGTAATTTTAACTATAATTCATACATTCATTAATTTCCCTTCAGTCAAATGAAAGTTCCATAATGTTAGTCTTCACTCTCCTTCTTTAAAAGCGAGAAATCCAAACGTTTTGTGAAATAACTGAAACCGATTCGGCTCTGTATGCACAATCTTTAAATCCTTTTTAGATTATCTCTACCTATTGTTTTCATAGTCCTATATTAAATTATGGAACATAATTTGCCAATATTCTTTTACAAGTTGGACTAGCAAGTTCTTGGACATTGCAATCTTGAGATATTTTTTCTATCGTGAGTGCATTTAGTAATTTTCAGTTAAAGAAATGACTTATTACTATTAAATTAGTAAAAATATGACTGACCATGTTAACACGCTTAAATTGTTTTGAACAATTTGGAAGTTCTAAATTTTTTCGCTTATAAACAATACAAAATTAACTTTTTTTTAAAAATACATACGTATTCTATATTATATATTAAAAATAAGTGAAATCAATATATTTTTTTTAAAAACAGATTGTTTTTGTATTATATGAAGCTCTCCCGCATTATCGGTTTCCTTTAAAACAGATTTGTGGTTTCAATGTAAATGGTTTTTTTTTTATATGATTTAATGTACTGTCTGAATACATGGTGCATTGGTTTTAGCTGTAATATCGTTTATTGTCCGCTTCATTTAGGTATAATTAAAATAATTATACATTTATGAAATAACCTCGACTAAACCATTAATTTTGATGACACTTAATTTTGCATCAATCGAGTTGAAGTTATCTTAATTCTGTAAAGACTTTCACATTTAGGCTTTAGCTAATATGATTATTTGTAAATTTCAGATGTATGGTCGCTATGCACGCGACCTAGGAGAAGCAGCACGAGGTGAAGCAAAGCGACTAGCGAGGCTCGAGAGGCGACGAAGACGTGATGATAGAGAAAGGAAGAGAGAACTCAGTGAAAGAACTCCTGGTCGTCTTGCAATTGCTTTTGGTAAAAAAATTCTCAGTGTTACTATGTATTATCATATCGTCAATATGATCTTCGAAATTGAAATGAATGGAAAATATTGACTTTTATACATTTTTTTTATTTATGAAATATCTGTTACTTGGACCAACATACCGATTGTGTGACAGTTTCTGTAAAACCCAAGAACATTTATCAAATATGTATGTCACATTGGTTTGATAATTTTATGATGGGAGGTTTCTGCTAGGCCAGGGGTGAGGAAACCTATTGTTTGAATAAATCCGTTAGGTATACTTAATAGCATTTCAAAATAAGTGTATTTATTTTTTTAAAATGTAGCCTTATGAGGTTCCAGCTAACATAAAGCTAACTTCCAAATAAGAGGTTCCCCACCCATATTCGTTCATGAGAACGTTGTTTGTAAATGAATTTGTTGATTTGACCCAAAAATATTTCTATATATTTTTTTGTTAGCAAGAGAAAGAGACGTCAACTCAACATGATGATTACGTAAAATTGCTTTACAGGATACGTATGGAGAAATACATTTGCACGTGTCGGTGAAGACTGGGTGTTCTTAGCACTGTTGGGCATCATAATGGCTCTTCTCAGTTTCATCATGGACCGAGGAATATCCATGTGCAACAACGGTCAGTGTACATTTTTATTTTAATCATATATTTTGTTCATTTTGTATAAATCAAATTCGATTTTCTTCACTATTAAGTATGTTTCTACCGATGTGTTTATAAATTTAATTAAATGATAATACTCTTGTTTCACTGTTTGTTTGTATCAGAATATAAATTATAAAAAATATATAAAGCTGTTGAACGATAATGCACTTCTGAATTAATTATATGTTATTATGATGAAACAATGAATTAAATTTCACATTCAAATTTATCAATATTGCTGCATTATTATACATTGTTGAAAAGTTCTTTGAAGTTATGTAGTTTTAGAGGATCTGGTATCCTATTCTTGATATTTAAAATGAATGTTGCACACAAAAATTTGGCTGTTAATCACGAATTTAACTTATAAATGCATGGCAGTGGCGGATTACGCACTAGGGAGGCCCCCAGGCTCAATAACATTTCGAGTTCCTGTTTTTTGAATAGCATAAAAGCGTTTATTCTACGTAAAATTAGAATAAATATATAATTTATGTTATTTTTGAGGTCCCTTAGATTTGGAGGCCCAAAGCGCGCACCTCTTGCGCTTATGGGGTAACCCACCACTGCATGCATGGATCCATGTAAAAATTTCAAAATGATACCTTATAGAAATTGCTTGGAAAATACGTCTTCAATTGTAATAGAAAAAAATTCAATATTTGATTGCAAGAATTGGGCCTCGCCATTTTATTGACATGGTTTTCACATGAAATTACACTTGCTATTATTTTTTTTCATGCTACTGTCCCTAAAATTATAGAATTATGGGTAAGTGATAACAGCAAATATTTATATGTACATATATATAAATTATATTTATTATTTTACTTATATAATATGAAAGATGCGTTCTTATCAATTATTAATTATCTCGCGACTCGTTAGAAAAGTAGGTTTTAAGGGCACAGAGAGAGTTGTCGTACATAAAAAATTGCGTTTCTTTATTAGCTCAATGTAGATAACAGATATTCTTATTGACCGAAGTGAACTATTGGTAGCAAGCATTGGTTTTATGAAGCTGAAAAACGCTTTGCAACACATTTTTTTAACAAATTCTGAACCATATACTGTCTTCAAACTTAATATCTTAATTAATGTTTGCCTTTGATCTGGAGGACACGTCCTTGATAGATTAGAGCAGGCATGGGGAACCTGCGACCTTTTGGTTACTCTGGTGCGGCCTTCTGGCCAATTCTAAAATTTTGCACATTTTTGATGTCAAAATCCTTGAAAGACCTAAAAAATAGGTCCACGCTGATAATTTTGGGAAATCTGCAAATTTCTGGGCTTAATTGGTATGAAATTTTTTCCAGCCTAAGATTCCCTAGTCAATGTTTAGGGCGGCCTTATGTCGAATCAGAAAAATTAATGTGGCCTTTAGAGAAGAAAAGGTTCCCCACCTCTGGATTAGAGGCTGGATAGAGGCATTTTAACGGAATAATTGCTTGTTGTTTAGTTGTTCAAGCTCTCTTGTTTTGGAGAGAATAAGTTTATAAGGAGCCTAGTAATTGCCTAATGGCTCTCTTTCTGGATGTGAGACAATTTTATACACCATTGGCATCAGGGCCATCGAACACAAATCTGTAGATCAATAGAATTATTTCCATTTTAAATGGTAGATTATTTTCATGTAATTTTTATTAGAGTTGTTATATCTTGGACATGCCATTATTGACTCCATTGTGATGTTTCAGCTAGGATATGGATGTACCGTGATTTGGCTGAAGGAATCGTCACACGATATCTGGCGTGGGTGTCTCTCACGGTTTGCCTCATCCTCTTCTCTGCAGGATTTGTGCAGATCGTTGCTCCCCAAGCTATCGGTATGTGCCGACCGTAACTGCTTAAATATTGTTGACCCATTATTCAACGTAGAACATAATGGATTCCATTAAAACTTGAGTACCGATGGGGTGCAGAGTGACCATAGACAAATTTGCGTAATATGTGCATTGCATTGATTGAGGTATAATTGTAGATTACAATAAATATCAGCCAGTTATTATTATTTAGCGAATGGTTGAAATAAGAAGAATTTTGCAATCTGAAAGCATCTCATAGGAACTTGAAGATTTAATGTTTACATTTCATTAGACATGTGACATTTCTTGATGAAGAATACAATCAGATAAATGGAGCTATACTATACACTGTTTTTTTTGCTATTATATGATAAATATTATCTTACGTCAATTACTTCCTTATATGTAAATTTTTCTTATTTAACTTTGAGTTTCTAATGTGTCTTGACATCTTGTCATAATGTCATTATGAAATAAATAAAACGTGATGCAATTTATCAAGCGTTAAATACAGTATAATGAAAATCATTGAAGTATCATTTTACCCTCGATTTCAGATGTAAATACTTCCTGTTTTAAAAAAATAATGTGAAAATTGTTTTTGAAGGTTCCGGGATTCCTGAAATGAAAACTATTCTCCGAGGAGTTGCTCTAAAAGAGTATCTTACATTTAAAACCCTGGTTGCAAAAGTCGTTGGTTTGACAGCTACACTTGGAAGTGGAATGCCTCTCGGAAAAGAAGTAAGAACTTTATTGTATGTCATTGAATATTTTTAACTTAGTACAATTAACTTACAGTAGGTGGTGCGTGTGTCGTACCATAAACAATTGGCAGCAAACGTCAAACAGACGAAAAAAAACATGCACTTCAATAAACGCAATTAATGTACACATATACTTTCTTTCTTTGAGTGGCATTACAACGCTTGCCGGGAACCGGCTAGTATTGTAAAAATTTCAATTTTCCTCATTGGAAGCGGATAAGCTTAAATGAAATCGTTATGTGGTTTTTCTTATGTTTTTTGTTTTGTCCTATAGGGTCCCTTTGTTCATATCGGTTCAATAGTGGCGACATTGCTGAGTAAATTGGTGACGTCTTTTCAAGGCATTTATGAAAATGAATCTCGAACAAGTGAAATGTTGGCTGCTGCCTGCGCTGTCGGTGTAGGATCTTGCTTTGCTGCACCTATTGGAGGTAATTATAATTATTATATTCATTTTCAACAGAGTGCCATTTAGTTATTGTATGAATTTGTAAACTTCTACTTTACGGTAAGTAATCAAATTTTGAGATCTAACACATTAGTGTTTGAGATGTCGATTCTCCTCGGGTTGATCTCGAGTGACTTACAAAAAATTATCTCGTATGATCTTTAAATTCCAAAATATGAATAACACGAGTGCAGAGTATCTGTGTACTTACGGCCAATACTATCAGTGGTGTGGTTAGGTTGCATTCATAGATAAGAAAACAGACTGTAAACCTTAACCCTTTTTGTTACAGAGGGCCAATCTATCGGCGCAATCTTAAGATAATAAGATTTTAATTAATACATAAATATTTGTACCGATAGATTGGCTCTGTGAGGCATTTTAGCCCAGTATTGCTCTTGTCGGCTGCATAGTCGAGTGACAACGTCGTTGACTTAGAATATGCAGGTCACGGGTTCTAATCCCAGTACGGACAGTTTTTATAGATCGATTTTTTTAATCGATTTATGGATTTCTGTCCTAGGGCATGAATGTATGTGATGTCTAGAAATTTCTTCCCACTCATCCTATACTAAAAACGGTAGTAGCGAGAGCGATTAAATAACCACTAGTTCTATTCTAGTCCTATCCTTGTATCCCTACTTACTTTTTTCAACTTTCTCTGAGCAACTGAGTAACAAACAGTTCTCATGGAACAAAAATCTGCAGAAGATACCTCTCCATTAGGAGGCCATATGTTCCATATTCGGAGCGGACATGGATTAAAAAAAAAAAATAGGCGCTCTTACACCGACATTATAAATATGGACATTGACTTTACAGTTCTCATTTAACACTTCCACTACGGTGCTAAAAATACTTACGATATGTTGCTGGCTCTTAAAGAACCAAGTGAAAAACATGTACGTCCTGGGTTTTTACCATCCATAAGTGGTAAAGGTAAGTGTTAAAACATGTTTTTTTCACTTGGTTCATTAAAAGCCAGCAACATATCGGAAGTATTCTTTAGCACCGTAGGGGAAGTGTTAAAACTGTACTATTGATTGATTGTACAATTGGTCAAATAAAAGATTTGCAGAATTTTACGACTTATTAATTTAATATTTTCAGGAGTGCTTTTCTCGATAGAAGTAACTACGGTTTACTTTGCTGTCAGAAATTATTGGAGAGGATTCTTCGCAGCGGTCTGCGGAGCCACAGTGAGCAGATAAACATTTATTTTAATTAATTAGTCAAATCTTGGATTTTTAATGAAAATATTTTATTGTAATACATAGCCGTGATTTGACAATATTCGCAACATCGGATAGGTTTCAAAATTTTCTTGTTTACAATTTAAGGTTTTCAGATTACTCGCAGTATGGACAGGCGGCGCTTACACTGTGACTGCCATGTTTCCGACTAACTTTGCCATGGACTTTCCGTTCGACCCGCAGGAGCTAGTGGTTTTTGCGTTGATGGGGTGAGTAACAATATTCACACACCGTATTTATTTTAATTACTATATTACGTGATTTAATACACACTACCATATGACAAACCGATGCAGGTGCTACAGGAATCTGCTTATCTGAAAGGTTGTTCCGAAATTGAACACATGTCACTTATTCGAATTTCTATATTATAGTTTTGGATTATCCTTGTGGATAATGTGCATAACCTCAAATGTTTTTACATTTTAGTAAAATGTAAAAACTGTGCTTTTGTTTAAAACCATTTACTTTCCATTTTGATTAAAACATTCATAAGCAATAAATTATGTGTTGTAATTATATCTACTGCAACCCAGCACTGATGTTACTTGCAAATTTTTCTAAGAATAATAATGTTGTTTTTTTTATTATTTCAGGGTGGTTTCTGGACTAATTGGAGCAGCTTATGTGTGGTTGCATAGGCAGTATGTCACTTTTATGAGAAATAGCAAGAGGATTAATACGTTCCTTCAAAAAAAGTTAGTTTAGTTCAATAATATATGCAATATTTTATTTTATTTTGACCACATAATGAATACTATGGGTATTCACAAGTTGAGTAATTGTGGACATGAATTGTTTGTTCTCCCAAGGTGTAGAACCAGCCTTCCAATGGGGATGCCACTGGGGAGATAATTTATAATTCTTCTTGCAATGTACATGTAAATAAACAAATGAATAAATTAAATAGCCCACTTGTATAATGAAATTCTTTTATACTAATTCCACATTATTTATATGGATTAGGACCGGCTTAGATCGTCACAACCATTATCAATTGTTGAAATATAAAATGATACCGAGTTATTTAATAAACAATAATATTTATATTATGTAATAATACAAATTATAAATGAGTGACACTAAATTATTTACTAATAATGTTTTGGACCTCTTGCAAATGAAAATTACTATAATGTGGAATAAGCACAAAAGTGTATTTTTTTTTTAATATGACACCATTCCACCAAGATTCAACAGTGAACACCTTCCAGTGTTTTTAAATTATATGATGAAAACAATTTTAACATATTTTATTTTAGAAATTCTGAAATTCAATTTTTTTTTCTCATGATTCGTTTGACCAAATAATGTCATTAAGCTTCGGCTATTATTTCATCTACATATTAATCGGATTGGGTAATGAACAATTTTTTACCACTTGAATGATGTAAAATTTCCCAAAAGTAGTAAAACTTTGTTGAAATAAGTAAATGTGGGCGGGTATGACAAGGTCTTGCTTAATGCGTGTTGGGATCTTGCGGTTTTGGGCAATGAAAGTTGTCATTGAAATTTTTAGCATATAATTTGTTAATACAGGTTTACATTTTAGTCGTTTCTTATATCCTGGGATTGTTTCTCTGCTGGTTGCCACAACAACATTCCCCCTCGGCTTGGGGCAGTATATTGCTGGAGATCTGACTACTCATGACCAGGTAATTAATTTATGAAATATTTTTTAAGCTAAACAGTGTCCAATAGTTCTTCAATACACAGCTGTATCTTAAGATTTTCACTGTCAATGTATTATTTAAAAAAATACTCTTTTTAATAATTCCACTTTTATTTAATATGATCAGGACCGTTTTCATAGGCTGCATGGATGTGAAACAATCTTATATTAAGTTACAAATAGTCAACTTCCAATCGTCAATATGCTTTACATCAGTGTTATTAAACCAATCGTTTGAAATTTTCTGTCGGTATTTGTAATTTGACTTATATTTTTACCCGTCTGCAGGTATAAAAATGTTGAGAAACATTGCACATCAGTCAAAACAGCTCTGCATTACGATTTGGTATGGGGAAAACATATGTTGAGCTGATTGTTAAAGTATCGCTATGTTTTTAGGTGATGAGCTTATTTGCAAACTTTACGTGGAGTGCGGACAATCTTTCCGCTGACCAGGCCGAAGTCTTGCATCACTGGAGCACGCCGCATTCTGGAGTTTTCGTTTCCTTGTCGGCTTTTATTGTGTCAACGGTAGGTTGAATTTTGATATTGAATATTTTGAATTTTTCTATAGCTTCGTTGGACGTAATATAATGCTCCATTTCCTCACATTGCAGTTTTTCCTGACAATCGTAGCTTCGACCATTCCAGTGCCAGCGGGAGTTTTCATTCCTGTCTTTAAGATTGGAGCTGCATTAGGAAGGCTTGTTGGAGAATTGGTTCATGGTGCTTTTCCTGTAGGACTACGTTACGGCGGACACGTTTCACATATACTTCCAGGTACATCGATTGTTTTGCATTGATAATCAAATGTTACAGTACATCATATGAGTACTCGAAAGGTGAAATGTATTGCGTATTTAAATTTTTCGGAAATAGTACAATGTGTACTATTTCCGAAAAATAAATGTGGATACTTTAAGATTTGTAGAATATTACAATGCATCTAACTTATTTTTTTATTCAATACCACTTGGCTTACTTCACCTCTAATGAGCCCATATTATATAATTTGTAAATTTCTTTAATATAATAATAGTTTATAATATTTAATTAAATTGATAACATTGTTATTAAACTAGGACATATCAATAATTACAATAATAATTTACTGCTGAATCCATTAAAAAAATATATATTTGTATAAATTATATTTATGTTGTTACAAGTGACACATGTTCTGCTTCTTTAGAATCATAGATTAGAATGAGAATGAACTTAAAATAAAACATTTGGCATTTCCAAATGTTTTGAAATGATTCGATCATAGTGGGTAAACTCAATGAGAATTTTTAGTCACTAGAAATCAACTTGAGGATAAAAACCTCCCAATCACCCATGCCCAAGATCCCAAACTTTAAATAGAAAAAAATAATATTTTGATATCGACCATGTTGGGACACGAACCTGGAACCATTTAATCGCTAAAGTAAAACTCTTACTTATGCAGACCGAATTAAAAAAAGAAATCTTTTCAATTAATAATATTTCTTAACTTTTTAGCCTCGGAGTGCTTATCTATCTGATGTGCTAATAAAAATATGCTAAATTTCAGGTGGATATGCTTGTGTCGGTGCAGCAGCCGTGTCAGGGGCTGTTACTCACACAGTGTCTGTTGCAGTGATAGTTCTCGAGATGACTGGACAAGTCACTCACGTTGTCCCACTTGTTACCGCTGTCCTGGTTGCCAACGCAGTTGCCGCATCTCTCCAACCTAGTGCCTATGATTCTATAATCCTCATCAAAAAGCTGCCGTACTTACCTGACCTACTCACTGGGCACACGGGTATAAAAATGATTTGTTTTCAGAGTTTTGATCTAAAAACCATTAAGTTACAAAGTTATCAAAAGTAAACCATTTGGTTACAAAGTCACATCTGTATTAATAAATAATAACATAGCCCTACAAACATTACAATCACTGCTAGTGTGAGTTTTCATGGTACTCGGTTTCCACATTATATTTTTAAATCTGTTTCAGGCTTGTACAACATGAACGTAGAAGATTTCATGGAGAGGAATGTTAAATATATTTGGAATGGAATATCATACCAGAAACTGAAGGATATACTGAAAGATAATAGAGTAAGTTTTGTTACTTATCAATTTTTAATAATAATGCTTTAGATCGACTCTTATAGAAAAAAAAAAATCAGGATCATGATAAAAATATGTGAAGTTTGATATATATTCTCTTTTTTTACAGACTCTTCGTAGTCTTCCGTTGGTCGACACTCCTGATTCCATGGTATTGCTTGGCTCAGTCCAAAGAGCTGAACTCGTCAGACTTATTGATAATCATGTTGGCAGAGAAAGAAGACTTATGGTTTGTATTGTTAATATTTTTTGTGTTAATATTTGTTGTGAAAGTTATGTCATCCTTATGATGGTTAATTTAATGCTGGAATAACAAAAGTTCTGATTATAACAATATTACGTGTGACGATAAACATGGGATGTGGAGCCGAAGTCTGTGTAATGATATATGGTACTTTAGAGTTGAAGTTGTCAGAAACCTGCCAAATGTTTCCTTAATTAATTTGAGTATCACTTAATGCACTTTTTTTTATTTACACACATAACACCATCCCATACCACCGGCAGGAATGTTTAGAAAGTGTCGCCAACTCTGGGGGTTGAATGTGCTGTTTATAGTGTTATTATCTAAACAATTCTGAGTATTGTAAAATATATTTTAACCGGCTTTTACTAGAATTTATAGTGTCCATTGTTGTATAAATTAATTTAAATTTTATTTTCCTTTTAGGTGGCAGCTCAATGGCAACAAGAAGCAGAAGAAAAGGCTAGAGAAGAACAAAGCAGAAGAAAAAGGAGACCCTCTCGATTTGAAGTATGTCATTTGAATTATCAAATTTCTCTGTACCTTATACGTATCAAAGTTCTAGCCGACATGTTTTTAATATCAACTATTTCAATTGAAGGTATCTCCAGCTCCTGATATTTTGAAGCTACAAGTGCCAACGATGACGCATGGAACTTCAATGACGAGTACTGACCCTTCGGGCTTGATTCCAGGTTAAACACTACATTATTCCTACTTCTCTTATTATACATTTATTTTTACAGACAATGACTCCTTGGTTTAAGTTTTTAAAGAACCATGTTCAATATGTTATCAATTTATGTTTTAAGGTGCGCTGTTCAGACCTAAATCAATTCTAAAGAAAACTAACTCTTTTACGATGATGAGACCGGTAGTTAATAACACATCACCGCTAACGCCCGTCCCGCATCCTTCAGTTTACAGCACTGTCACTGGTGCAGAAAGCAGGTAATAAAATATAAAAGTAAATGACAAACTTTTTATACATATTAGATTCAACAACAGGTTGTTTGCGACATGTAAAATACACAAATTATTATAGGTTATTATAATTGTTTGCACGGGAAGGTAAAATTTGTGTAAACAAAATGGTTTAATGCCGATAAATGTTTTATCCGCTTTTGTTAGTCTCACAGATGTAGACTCTTTTTATAACAATTTTCATCACATTTTAACTTGTCTTTCATTAATTTTGTCACAATGTTTTGTACAAGTTGTTCAAGTGTTTCTGGTGTGTTAAATATCCCAACAATGTAGCAATGCTTGCTAATCTTCTCATACATTATGACTCAGGCTTTTGTTTATCTGCTACAGAGTTTCTTTTCTTCAAAAGCATTCACTAAACGATAAATAGTGGGTTTTGTTGGCACATTATTTCTAACCGAAATTTCACATAATTTCCTAATCGACACTATAATTAATGGTTGACTTTGATAAAATGTTTTTACAATTAAAACGCATAAATAAATTTGCTACGTCTGTACTTTGCGACTGCCATATATGAACTGTCAAAATTCATGAATACCAAAATGGTGGCTAAACAAAGTAGTAAACCTTCTGAGAAACACCCAGTTTAAATAAGTAGTGAGAATAAAATTGCAATTTATTCAGGTCATCCTGACTATTTACCAGCCAGAGGTTGCTTGCATTTAAAACTATTCGGTTGCAAAAGAAAATAAGTATTTTATCTGTGTCATGTTTCAGAATTCGCCTAGCATTTGAAGCAATCTTCAAAAAGTCGACAACCTTGCAAGATGTGAATCCTGATCCAGAAGCCGGCGGAAATGGAAGTCCGGAGAGTCCCGAAGACGGAGACGGGCAGGCAGATAGTGAATATTATACGTCTCCTCCTCCTGTTATTACTCCTAGAAGTCCATCTATTAACAAGAAAGTGCAGCTGGTAATATGAAATTTTAATGCAATCGATTGATATTTTGGATTGTTAATCATTTGTGTACTTAATGTACAGTCCAATGGTAGAAAAAGTCAATGAATCTTTGAATCAATATTAATTTGTTTTATATTGTCAAATGTGGTTGATGTTATAGCCTGGTGAAAGAGTATGCGATATGTCTATGGCGGAACAACGAGCCTGGGAGCAGACAGAAATGGCATTACCGGCTGATTTCATCAGAATGAGAGACGATAAGGGAACGTCCACGTCTGTCGAAGGATACTGTTGCAGAATTGATCCGGCACCGTTCCAGTTAGTTGAAAAGACTTCCCTCCTGAAGGTAAATAATTTTGCCTCATCGGAAACAAGAATATGTGTAGTGTAATGTTTTTTTTTAATTTTTATAATTGTTTTTTTTTTGAAGGTGCATTCATTGTTCTCAATGGTGGGAGTAGACATGGCTTACGTGACAGCCATCGGGCGACTCATTGGAGTTGTAGGACTCATAGAGGTAAGATCGTTTATAATTCATTAAAGAAGAAATTGATTGTCACTCAACTGATAACCGATCTGTAATTGCTCTTATTATTACTTTTATTTTTATAACAATTGCTTTTTTGCAACTGATTTATCTATCCTCAGTTTCATATAGCTTGCTAATTATTAGTCTCAGCATTTTACCTTTGTGGATACCCTTGTTTAATTTTTTTTTTTTGTATCAGCTGAGTGTCATTCCTCTCAGTTAAATAAAAAGACCATACTTATACTATACCTATTTTTTCATAGTACGTTATTCAGTAAGGATTCACTGTAAACAATATTAAAACTACTTAAAAAAAGTACGGAACACCTTCAATAGTTTTTTCAGCCAAAATAAATGTTGAATCTATGTGCTAGACACCAGTAAATTAGTACTTGGTGTTTTCAATCAATTAATGTGCTGTGTAATTATTTTAGCTGCGGCGAGCAATCGAAGAAGTGAACAGTGGCACTTTTGTAAAGCCTCCCCCAGTTAATCAAGAGGAAGCTCCGGAAACGCCAGAGAAAGTCCCTCTCGACGCTGAAATTACTCCAGATCAAGAAGAGAGCGTTCCACTGTCCACGAATCGACACGACTGATCTCCAGAACATGAGAATATTTATTTATCAAGTGTCTAATACGGTTAGGCCCTCAGAATGTTACGCGGACTTACATTCTGATGCAGCTTTTTTATTTACCTGGTGATTTATCGATCCGATGAAGTAATTCGTAACATTTAAATTATGTGATATTGGTAGCAAATAAATACCAAGCTAAACTGAATGCAATAGTTACAATCTAACAAAGTGATGCAATCACAATTTATAATTTTAAGCAACGAAGTTCTTAAATATGAAGTGAATTAAAAAAAATCATACTACAGTGGAAGATTATTGTTTTTTATAACTCTTTGTAAATATATTATTATGTGAAATTATTTATTTTTTAAAACGATAGATGCTATTATTGATAGATATAAGAATGATAAATTACGTTGGCACAATTTTACAATATTGTTTGAGTAACTCTTTATGTTATATAAAAGGTTTGAAAGCCAGTATTTCAAAGTTTTTACACATACATAAATTTTAGCTATGTAAGAAAGAGCATTAAAGTATAATTTACTATACACAAATTAAAATACCTTCTTCTAGATCAGGAGCCTTTTCAAACTAAAATATTTGTCTACACCTCATTACAGTGTAATGACATGTGACTCAAGTGCGGCCCGCACTAATCCCCACGTAAAATATTTGGCGCTTTTACAACCTAAGGTTGCCGACCCTTGTTCTAGATTGTATCACTTATGAAAAAGGATTTCAATGCTTTCTGTTTCTCGACAGTGTGTATAGAGATCTGCACATGTTGCAGATCTGCATATGTTCCGGTGTTCGGTTTCTACACTACGGAAGTATTTCTTTTGTTATTTTAATTTCATTCTTAAGTATTTATTGTCGCAATTTGTGTATTGAAATACATATCTATGTTAATGCTACATAACATAAATATGTAGTTGTAATTATTTCATTTTCAATTATTGAATTTTACATGCATTATAATGCAAAATTTCAATGTAGTATTTATTTAAATGTTTTATTGATCCAATTATCACTTTGATGGTTTTACTAGTATTTTTTTCTCCGTTATGAAAAGTAACAGATACAACCAAATGATTTCAACTATTTTATTAGTAAGTTTGAGGTGAGGTGAGGTGAGGTTTCTTAGAAACGTTTTAAAGTCATAATTTTATTTATTTTATCCATGATTTATAATAAAGCCGATTTACTGTTATTATCTACTTATTTTCTAAATACTTTATTTAAATATGTTAAGTAATTTAATCTCATACATATTTAATTTAGGTACATTTAGATTTTGAATTAAATACAATATTGTTTTGAATAGAGATGGTAGATATTCATTCCTTAATTGGCATCTCCCATAATTTATTATATCTATAAAATTACGCTTGAGAAATAAATCCATGAATTTTAGTTAATGGCAGTTCTTGCATAAAACTTAATTGTGATAAATTATTATAATCCATAAATAAGTATTTTTGAGTGGGTTGTTGAGTAATATTAATATATAATATGCCATATTAGTAAGTGTAAATATTAAACAATAAAGTTGTTTTATAAATTCAACACATCAAGCGTATGATTTATTTTTAAGAATAATTTTAGTGTGGGTTATGTGGGACAATTTTTTCACACTTACCTACAATTATATCAAACACAACTTAAACCTTAGTATTGTAAGATTTCACAAGTGTAAATATAGTTGAATAGTGATTCTTTTATTGTGAGATTTATCTTTCCATTGGTTCTACGATATTAACTACAGTGGAACTTTTTTGAACATTAAGCCACGGGGCCATTAGTATTCTTTCACATAATAATTTTAATGTTATTAAAATACCATGCAAGACCAAACCTTTTACTTCCAGACAATTTTGGCATGCATGCTTGAAACCTTCTGTTTTTTTCAAACAATTTGAAATATGTTTTAAAAGAATGATTATTTTTGTGTGTATTTTTCAATAAAAATATTTAGATTCTTCACCCAAAATGGAAGAAAAAAAAAGGTGGGATTTTATTTAGACTCTGTGGACATGAAAGAGTCACTTCACCCATGAAGACTAAAAACATTCATTGCTTTTAAAAGCACAAGAAATCGATGCATCTCTTTCATATTGTATTTGAATTTATAATTTTGTACATATTAAATTTGAATCGTTATCTTAAGATATATATTAGTTCTGGTCTATTTGTAATTTGCTAGCATTAATTTAAATACATGTTTATTTGAAAAAATATTTTTATCAGGGATTTCATTTTCCCATTTGAATAAATAATATATAGAAAATAAATTGAATAAAAATAGGAATGTCGTCCCTGGTTGTTATGTGTATATTTTAAGATGCTAATAAATTTAATTGCTTAATTTATGTTTAGAAAAATATACTTGCATTTATTTGTAGACAATTTTTATTATTATATTCCATAAAATGACGAGAATGTGTAAATAGTTTATGACAATTTTATGATAAAGAAATATTGTAAAGCTTTTTACACACCGTAAAATATTTTTATTACAATCTTCAAATTCGATTATGTTTTATCAAGAAGAACAAAACAATGCTTCCTTGTTACCGCAAAAGTATTAAAACAACCTAATTTTCCGTCATGTATTCCAAAATTAGGTTAAGTTTTTCGGACGTAAAACGATAATTTACATTATATATGGTTAGTATAACTTATTTAAATAATTTTAACTATTAGCACTATATTGGGTAGCTCATGATTTATAAAAGTAATAACCATGTTGTGCTACTTACGTTCTCGATATGCATTTGAGATTGTGAACTTTTGCGAGACTGAGTTCCAAAATTGTACAGGAAAGGCGTAAGAAAATATCACTACTTGAATGCATAACAAGTTTAAGTCAAATTTTTCGAAACATAATATTTATTTTAATATTTCAAAAACTTAAAATATCCTGAGTCAAATATATTTTAAAAAATTGTCATTTCTCTAGATACATGCAATAATTTATCTTTATTGACATTTCGTATTTCAGATAAAAAGCTTTGTTACTTCTGAAAACTCAAGGTCTTCCAATGACATTCCTGCACTGATTCCCAAAATTGACTCAATCTAGTCAAGTATTCAGCTGATGGTAACAACATGTAATTGAGGTTATTACTTTCAAACTCAGCTCGTTCCTAAATGGTTAAAAAATGAAACTTGAAATACATTTTGTAAAACTATACATTTTAAAAGTATTTTTAGTTTTTTATTACTTTGTAATGATATTTTGTATGTATGTTATCAAGCCGGATTTGAGCTGCTTTCTAAAAACACTTTAAAATTTATGTCTATTTAGTGATTACATTTATGGTTTGTTTCATAATTTTAAAACGAGATGAGTTTGCAAATAATAGTCTCAATTTATGTGTATGCTGGATCGCAATCAATTTTTTTCACTGCTAAATGTTTCGTTACGTCATCAAAATTGACCAATTTTACCTTTTATTGAATTAATATCCTGAAATGGTATATATATTATGTTATGGTTTTTATCTTCATTGCTGAAAAAAAAAATTTTTTAATCGTAAAAAAATTTATTCAGCTCCAAAGGCTAAATTTATTAAATTGAAGGGCTGGATGCTGTTGATTGATTAAAAATGAGTATAATAATAAATTGACATATTATGTTTGCTCCAATTATAAATTGAGTTGTTAGCATATCTCGCAAAATAATTGTACCGACTTTCTTCTTTGTTTTTCATTAAATGATTTCTATCATGATGAGGATCGAGTCAAATTGGACAGCAGCGAAGAGGATCTGTACCGATTATTAAATGTATGGACTTGAAATAAATAATCTGAACATCTAACTAATCGTCCATTTTTCAGTGTAGTTCATTTTGATGAAATTGTATGTTTTATCATGTATGTATTTAGAAAATTATATATCTGAAAAATTCCATATTTATAGATGTTATTGATTTGTGATTCGAAATTGTAGTAAAAACATTTATTTTATTATAATAAAAAACAGTATTACAATAACTTATCAGTGAGTATTGTTTTATTTTTTGTTCCTGTAAGGTGTGGGTTGCAATCTTAAAACACTATCTTTATATAAAACTTGTTTTATAAAGAAATAATAAATAAAAAATAACATTAGAAAAAAGTTATTTATTCTCAATGGTTTTATAACGATAATAATCCATAGCAGATTTTCAATAAATACTAACTAAATAAATTTATAGATTCTTAACAATTTTGAAATATTTTCATCAGCAATAAATAATTAGGATCGGTAATAATTTAGTATATGTTGCATATTTAACTTTATTTTTCAAAAATCAATTTGTACACAATATGGGAACTGGTTTTTTTTAATTACTTAAAGGCTTCCGAGGTTGTTTCGGATGACACAGAGTTGGGTAGTTTTGACTGCCGCCCTTACTAAATACTAATTAGTTTAGTATGTTAGTGTTGTGATATTATTTTTTTTACAATTTCTTATCTCCTTCATCACATATTTCATTTATGGATGGTTCATTATTGTGTTAATGAAGCATTATCAGAATTAAAGAACTTAAGAATAATTAAAAAATATTATTAACGAGTCATAATTAATTATTAAAGAAATATAATTGCATTTGACAAAGTTTATTTTTCGCACTTGATTCTTCATGAAATGCGTACTATTTGGAATCAAATACAAGCTTGTCTCTATAAATATTTCATAAACGCATGTACAGTTTTGTCAAAACATGACTGAATTTTTTGTAATGAACAGTAATTTGATCAAATATAACAATGGTGATAATGACTCGGTCTACAATTAACGCCGTCGGTTGCATACAGCATGCACCTGATGCTAGGTGCAGCTGCTGTCAAGCTGACGCATCAGTACTTGTGACTAGACGGATTAATAGTAGTTTCATTAAATAAGTAAAAAAAACAATTAATATGGATGCAACATGAAATTTGAGTATTTGAGACTCTCAGGATTAGTTTTTGAATGTTTTAACCATACTTTAATTCTTTTCGTTTGAATCAAATAAAACTTGGTTTTTGAAACTGATTAAAGTGATACCTCATCTTTTCTTTGTTAAATTTGTCCGTTTTCGGCAAGATGTCACGACACCCGGATGCTCCAAAGATTAAAAATTACTAGAGACGCGGTGTTTGACATCTAAACACTACATGTAGCGCTTCTGTGCCGCGTCAGGCGTGATTCCGAGACCACGCTAGTTCATTTTCATAGTAAGCATTCGTCGGAGGGTGTCACTGTATGCAGCCTACGGTGTGTATTGTACACCAGAGCCCAACAATAGTTAAAAAAAACTAAAATATGTGCAAGCCAACATTGCTTTTCTAGCCTTAGTTTATTGGAAAATATGTTTCAATTATTTGATCTTTGCCGTTTGACAGCGTCACATAATTAATTCTACATAAAAAATTATCACATTCTTTTTTTTAAACTCCTTTTAAAAAGTGCACTTATTTTATTGACGATTGCAAATGGATGAATTGTTTTTAACAATTCTTAAAATACAAATCACTTAAAATTAGTAAATTAGTGTTGAAAAAAGAATATTATCGGTAATTGAGTTGAAAAATGTAATATTTTCTATTAACACCGATTTGTTCAGTCTTATTTTAAAATCCTTCTATGATATCAATGGAAGGAAGCTTTCGCGTGAAGTTTTTGGTGCGCAAAATAGGAATTGCAAACAGTATTAATTAAAACAGTAAAAACAACTAGAAATCATTGGGAGATTTACAATGATATCATATACAATATCAGCTAAATTGTCAAGGAAGTCTCAATCAAGTATGTTAAAAAATCTACTTTCATGTGTAAAAAATAATATTCATCTGAACTCACTCACTTCTCTGCGGAATATGCTGATTTTTGAAGCTATAATACCATAGAACATTGTTAAAACTTCTCCCTAAGTTTGACACTAAAAAATGGGAATTCTCAATTTGGTCCCGAATGTGTCCAGGTAAAATTATTTACGCAAAATTTGTTCTTTGATTTTTATGCAGTTCTTATTCAAAATTTCAACAAAGGATGCACGGTGCAATTGCTTAATTGTACTTTATTCATATGTCATACACATAATAAAATACTCAAGATTTACACTGTTACTGGTAAATTAGAAGTTGACTAATTGAAATGGTTAGAAAGATTTTCTTTAATGTTTTCTTAACCCTTTAAGCTCATATGACGTCTGTTTTGATGTCCATTTATAGCAACAAAAGTTCACCGATTCAATCAAAGTAACTTGAGTTCTTATAAGGAAGAAATATAAGTTTTAGTTGTAAATATTTTTTAATATTTAATTTGACATGATAGTCGTTTTCGAATTTGACACTTTATAATCACAATATTTCCTGGTAAATGGTAAGAAAACTATATATTTGATACTATGGTGAGAGCTTTTAAGTCAGGGGTTCACAAACTTTTTCGTCAGAGACAATTTTTAAATCAAAATTTTTCGTTTTGTAGTAAACGTATGTATATAGATATTTTTTCATCTAAATATACATTATTACTTTTTGAATAATCTTATACATAATATTTTATTTTCACAGTGGAATTTATGTATTTGTTTATTCGAAACTAAATCTTGCAATTAAGGCTCAAATTTTGTGGTCTGCATAGGCAAAACAGATGCGATATGTTCATTTGATAATTTTGATTTAATAATGCTCACTATAGAAAATGCTTTTGTGAAATGAAAAGTGTCAGACCATTCAGTCTTGTCAGTGGATATATTTATTTTAAAGTAATTTTTCAACATAAATCTCGTGGGACACACTTTGTGAACCCCTGTTTTAAGTGTTACCACATAGCACCTGTCTCAGAGTAATAACTTGTATAACAAAACAAAAGAACTTGATAGACACTGGTGTCAAAATTATTTGCAGAGAATGTTGCCAGAAATGTTTGTCAAAAGAACATTTTTTATTTATTTATTATCAAAATCTATTTTAGGTATATGAACCTGAAGGGTTAAAGAAAACTGAAAGTCTGAGAGTATACAATGGACAAATCTTGCTATATAATGAAGAAATACCATTATTTTTTTATAATTTGCATGTTCTCCAAGAATATAAAAGATAGTTTTGACCATAGAGTATATTTTATACACATTCATACATGTCTATATTGAATATAAACTCATCATTTGATCTGTATTTTCATATAAAGGTGCAAGTTTTAAAAGTCATTTTATAAATATAAAAATTAGAGTATAAAAATAATATATATTCACACGTTGTATAGGTTACTTATAATAATAAAACAGTTATGTCAATTGTATAAAACAACATCAGATTATAATCCTTCAATTACATCTAGTCATTCTTGAGTCAGCGATATCAACCTTCAATTCAATTTTCTTTATTCGATGACAATCTGGACAACTGGAGATCCCTGAAATGATATTATTTTATTAATTCTAGGTATTCGGTTCATTATAATGGCATCAAAGAGATTGACAGTGACCAAAAAGAGTTGTGCAGACTTTCTAACTTCACAATTATGAGGTTGAAGGTGAATATGTTTAAAATATTATAAAATGATGAATATGACATAATCGTTAAAGCCCGTTTGACATGTACATGTGGATCAAAACCACTCCCAGCACAGGAAAACAATGCTTTGTTATATTTTCCACTTATAAGAGCAATCAGGGCCGGCTCGAGGATATCTGCGCCTGTGTGCGGGGTGCCTCAAAAAACTAGCTCTTCCCAGAATGTCTGAATCCAACATCTCAGTAATTTACAGAATTCTCAAAATGAATTCCTTTTTTTAGCTCTTCTCAGAATTTCGAAATCCAAAATCTTGCAGACACCATGAGCCGGCGCTGATAGCAATAGCCAACCAATTTGCTCAAATAACTTGATTACTATAAAAAAATAAAATCAAGTTTGAGTTGTGATTAATTTGTATTCCATTTTATTTCTTTCGAAAAAGTTATCCACTTTATGTATATAATTTGTACAGATATTTACAAATTAAACCAATGAATGCCATTTTTTAAGCTGCAACTATAATATTTGAAAGGTATTCATATATTTTTTTTAGATAATCTTGGTCTAAACAAGAAGGAACTAAAGGTGGTCGATATATGCCGTTTGCGCTACACTTTAATGCTGAAAAGCTTTGATGCTTTATTTATGAGTGTTTTTTTACAATAATATCTTATACAGATGACTTTGGATTAATAAATGTATGACACGTTTGATGATAGCTCACCAAGAGCTGTGATAAATATTTAACAGGAGAAAAGTAAAGCTTACCTCTCTCTCAAAACAAGGAGGAGGATTATCTCTGGTGGTCTCTAGAATCGGTTGAACGTCTCCCAGAAGTGGTCTCTGATTTGGTTCGGCGGCCCAACATTTCTCCATGAGAGTCCAACAGGCTTCAGAGAATTGTGGAAGTCGTTCGGGACGGAGGCCTGAAATTCAAACAAATATATTGAGAAATGACCGATGTTCGCAATTTTAATTTTAATCAAATGCTTTGAATTATTGTTTCTAAAAATGGCAATTAGTTAATCCTTAGAATTGAGGTGGAATATAGATCAATTAATCAGTTGTTTTGTACAATTTAGGAACAAGGAAGGTAGAGACGTTCATATTCATTTTGGACCTTTTTTTGAAAACTAAAAACAATATTATGAAATTAGGCAAATTAAATGACTGAGAAGTTTTTTTTTTAATAATATAGAAGTTCTTTATTACCTTTCCCAACTTTATTCCAGAGTTGTTCTTTGCTTTGAAAATGCTCAAAGGCGGACGGAAGTTTGACAGTGGCAGAACAAACATACCTATCAACATATTAAAATGATAAATATATATATAAATAAAAATTGAAAGGAACACCAACAGTCAAAGTCATTAGCGAATCCTGCATTTGTTATACATTAAGGGAGGAATTTACAATTAAAAATGCAGTATATGAAGAAAATATAGAAATAAAAAGAGCATTAACAAATTAGACAAATTGAAAATATGGATACTCTTGCACAGACAAATAGAAACACAATGGAAATAAAAGTAATAAAATGTACATACC
Source organism: Himalopsyche anomala (assembly GCA_031772345.1). Lineage (NCBI taxonomy): Eukaryota > Metazoa > Arthropoda > Insecta > Trichoptera > Rhyacophilidae > Himalopsyche > Himalopsyche anomala. The sequence continues at coordinate 35,688,483 of CM062823.1, forward strand.
AAAAAAGTATTCCAAACGCATAGACATCAACAGAGCTGTCATAGTTCCCGGAGAGTAATTCGGGAGCCATATGAACGGGTGTACCTACAATGGATCCGGACATCATGGCCTCCGGAATGCAGAAACCTAAGTCAGTCAATTTCGCTCGGTGGCTCTCGTCCAAGAGAACATTCTTCAGTTTGATATCACGGTGCACCAAGCCTTGCGAGTGGAGATATCGAATCCCTAAAAGACACAAACATCTCAACAGTTTGCAAACAAATTGTAATTACTTTTTATGTAAGACGATTTTTTCATTTTTTAAACTATAAAAAGATCCCCCAATGAAATAATCCTGATATTTAACTATTTAACACACATATATAAAATTACCTCAACATCAAATACTAATAATATTAAATTACCCTCAACTATATCCACAGCGACTTGCATTCTCTGTTGAAATGTGAGTTTAGCGTGAAGCAACGCGCAGTGCAAGTCCCACTTGAGACGTTCCGACACTAGCAACACAGCTGGACTGCTACCTTCGTAAGAATGATCGATCACAGATCCGCGGAGTTTAACAATGCGATCATGAGCCGGAATGTTTCTGCAATAGATCGTAATAAATATAAATTTAATCAATAAAATTAAAATAATTACTTTGAATAGGGAGTAAGTTATTTTCGATTAGTTTTACTATTAGTGCTTACAAAAATATGGAGATAGAATCTGGAAACTATGAAGTTTTTAAATAAAAGCGTAGCATCATTCTTGTTCATATGTTCATTGTGCTTTTGCTGCTGTTGAAAAGAGTCACATTTCCCTGTATTATAATATCAATGGATTGAGTGGTTATTCCGTTGAACTTGATATCAAATATTAAATTTGCATTAAAAATGAGAAACATGCATAAACATTATGCGGTGTGTTGCGATGCTATACCTGGTATGAAAAAATTCCATCGCCAATTCATTGAAGTGTCGTTCATCCGGAGGAACGACACTCTTCACAGCGCAGGGTTCGAATCCGGCCCACGATCCTTTCACCGCATACACAACTCCATACTGACCACGACCTATGAGATGGATATTTGATATTTTTATAACAATAATATTCATGTGAAACAATGTCTATAATAATATGCTAATAGCAATAAATGAGTCTGAGAGATGAAGTGAGCCGATAGGTATTTCAGGAAAAAGAGTTAAATTCATTATAATATTCTACATCTCTTCATGTATTGTAAAAGTGATGTTAGCCCAGTAAATATGCGCTGTAATAGTGTTAACTCTCTAAAATAAAAATGTGAAATCCACCAAAACACCAAGGAAAGATGTGACAGTACTTTGTAAGTCCAATAGAAATGTTTTACCATTTTACTACTTGGCAAACTCCACTTTTCGAGGGCTCAAAAATATGTTGCTCACAATAAATTTAGGGCATTTTCAATAGATTCAAAGGTAACTTTGTGAAAATTAATTTTTACTACAAAATTAAATTTGATAACTTTGTTATTACAATCTTCCAGAAGCATCTTTATCTTTAGGAGTACAAGTGTGAATAACAAAGTTATCAAATTCAATTTTATATGATGATTTGGGATATATTTGTTTTTATTAGACGGTTAAAACACTGACCAATCTCTTTAGCAAGATGTGGCAGACCGTGTCGCGCCAGATCCCCGAGAGAAGTGCTTTCGAGGCACAGGCGAGCGAAACGTGGGGCGTGAAATTTCCGCAATGCCAACTTCAACTCTTCAGTTTGCTGGAGACGAGCGGCGTGATGCTCACCTAGCACCTGCAACGCTGACTGAAATTGCTCATGGGACAGACGGACTCTTTCCCGTAACTGGAAATGAATAAGGATACCTCATAAAAGAATACTTTGCTCACCATTGAGCGATAAAATTTTCAATATTACCTGTTAATCATTCTCATTCTTCTTGTATTATTAATTATAACGCCACTCTTCTGTACAATGCGAAGAAGGAGAGGACAAAATGTATCTGATAGCTTAAAACACGACTTTAATTATTTTTCTAGGGTTAGTAACATGCAGTGGCGCCACTTTTGATCCAAGTAATTTGAATATCCAATCATTTTTAGAAGAATTCAAAGTTATTAGTTTTTTTCGAGCAAGACTAATTAAAACACAGCCCTGGAATAATTAAGTAATAAAGGAGGTAGCTATTGTGTGTGCTGTACCTGCGTGGATATAAGCCTAGACAGTTTAGTAGCACTAAGAGATTCAATAGTATCCAAAGCCACTTGGCGCCGCCAGCGGGTACTTTGAACACAGCACGATTTACCGCCACTAGGAGAAAGAGAAAGTCTGCAAACATAAAAAATAAATATTATAAAAAATCTATAAAAATTCTGGAGAGTATTATAGTCTATAAATGGGAAAGTGTGAGTGAATATACAAAATTACCTATTGAAAAACCTTCGGAGTTGGTCTACGAGGGCGTGTAAGAATGAGAATGAAGCACACTGCTGAAGGTCTACCGATCTGGTCACTAATAAGATGCGACGGACTGCTTCTGAGGCTGCTCGTTTACTTCCACCTTCTTCTAAAGATTCCAGACATCTGTCAAAACAGTATAATAAAACTATATAGAAATTAATAGAAGCTGACTCATGCAATTTACATAATTATTGCGATGGTCCTAATTTGTCTATCCTGTATATATAATATATTGTATATATGAGTTCACATCCTGGTTTGATAACAGATTGCAATATTGATAAATTGAAAAGCATGATAATTTTTGAGGACTCGGATAGTAATATTTTTTTTAAAAAATGCTGCTGTTAATGTGAGAGAATTCTGCTCATATACTGCGTTAAGAATGAATGTATCAAAATTTGGTGAAGCTACCGAACCTTGCACATACATTGTATGTGACGAAGGCATTGTTAAATTTGAAAAAGATTTATACAATGTTTTTCATAAAACCCGTTAAAATTACGTAATATCGGACATAACACATTACGCCATACATTACAAACGAAAATATATTATTTTTTCTAATGATATTAATTACAATGTAGAATAAATTATTTACGTTATTATTGTAAAAATCATGTTGAGTATTTGAGATATATGATAATAGCGATAATTGCTAACAATCATAACTAGGCAGATTGTTATTAAATATATTTATTAGGACTACCGAGTAATTCAATATCCAACCTTTGCAAGGTGCCAAAATAACTGTCTCGTAAGCAATCCACAAACTTGACTAGCTGAATACTAATATTCCTGCTCAGCCGAGCGAGAACCGCTCTCTGAACTTCCAAAGAGGCCTGCTTGAACGACATTTGCGACCTTTTCGATCCTACCGCTTTGCACGGCAACTTCTCTTCACCTTTCAACGCTTTCATATCGGCAAGGTCCAATTTGGCTTTTGTGGCTTCCATTGAGATGTTTTCGGCTCCGTCTCCATTTTCAAAAGATTTTGTTTCGCAATTGTTTTGAGTCTCATCGTATTTAGAGTGCTCACCATTAGTGAAATTGACTTCCATTTGATTTCCATTCATATTCTTTTCATCGTCGATTTTTTCCGTTTTATCTATTATACAGTAGTCTTTTAAATTGTATGATCTCGTCATGTTCTCTGTCAAATTTGGTAAACTTCTATTGGGTTTGCAAGCGGACTTTCCGTTGAGCGTAGAATCAGCATCAGAATGTTCTTCCTCAATAGTTGAAATTTCATCATCGGTGATTTCATAAAAGACAGAGTTTGGCATCATCATGTTCAGACATTCATTGCTTCCATGACACGGAGAATCTATAAAAAATATGTGATCAATTAGAAAAAAAATTAACACGAGCTGTAAGTCATATTTAAATCCTCTGATGTGATGAAAGTTGTGACATCAAAGTATTTACAATACATGCCAGTTTTGCGGAATCAATGTTGATATGATATATTAACTCTGGAGGAGAAATCAATTTCCATTATTTTTTTTACTGTCAAAATAATAATACCACAAATCTTAACAAACAAATTAATTAAAAAAAAAACCGCACACACTGTATGTAATTAAAAAATAAGTTATAAGTCAAAAAGGTGGCAGGGCAGCGCCCTGGTTCATTTTCAGGTGCCAGTTCGCCAACCTGGTCCGACCTGGCCCCACTTCACCACTGATTCCCAGACCTAAATTGCATCCTGAGCCAAGAAGCCATCAATCATGATAATTTTTTCCTTGATAATTATGCATTTTGGTCAACTTGTTTGTTTGTTGACTTTATTTTTGTAATAAAATTTAACAAACGATTTTTATTGAAATATTTAAAATATTAATCTGAAAATTTTCCTATTCAAAATGCTAACAAGTAGTCTCCATAATAAAACCTTTCTTTTTATATTCCATTTGGAAAATATTTAAGAATTCATTTCATTAACTTTTAATTCTCAATCAGATTAAGAAAAGATAGATAAAAGATACTATCGAGGTAATAATACAAGGATAATCAGATTGAAGCAGGATCTTCTGCGGTGAAGTAAAAATTATCTACGACTTACCACTTCCTGCCCAGTTTATGTTGTTGATATTATTTTTCATTTCTTCTAAAACTCTCTGCATCATAACCAACAGTTCTTCGCTCTTCTCACCCTCCGAGAACTTTTTATTGAGAGTCTAAACAAGAAAAGAAATTAAAAAAATAATAATATTTGGAAATTAAACGAGTGGAAAGACTTTTAAATTTTCCCTTTTGTCATGATAAAAGTGTACTCTTGTAGATTGTATAAACAAGCATATTTTAGAACTATATCTCTCAGGGCTGTGGAGTCGAGTAAAAAAATAACGTCTCCGACTTCTATTCTCAATCATCTCAGTTTAACTTACATATCTGCATACTATCACATCATTATAGTTACTAGAATAATTCAAGTAAATTTCACCAATCAAAATGATGAATAGACTAATAATTTTTACCAATATCTTTAAATATTTTTTTCTCCGATTTTTTCAACTTCTGCCTCCGGCAAAAACACCCGACTACATGACTCACTATTCCAATTCTACAGCCACGGTTGTACTTGTTCGAAACCGAGTGCAATTTATTATATCAATGCACTCTGGTAGTGTTGTTTTATGTTTGCAAATCAAGATATCTCACAATAGCTCTGGGTAAACATACAGTGAGATTCAAAGATACTTGCAGAGAAATACTAAGGGTAGATTGTTTGATTTTGTTAAGAATTTCTAAATTCATGGCACTGGGGCACTGTGTAGTGGTTATATGCACCAATTAAGAAGAGGGAAATGGCCTTAGACAAGAAGAAATAACTGCTTATATTATAAAAAGTATTTCATTAGAACTTACCTCATACAGTTGTTGTTCAGTTTCTGCAACGTAATGAATCTTTCTTGGTATTATTTGCATTTCTCTCAGCATGTCAAAGGAGGACAAAATAAACTGTTGCAGAAGAGCATTGTGTATCTGCAAACAAGAGAAAAAGCATGGAAATGATGACATCGATAATGAAACAAAATTACGTTAACCGAACATTGTGAAAATTAATACACACCTCGCTAAGTTTACTGCAGTCGTCAAGAATATAATTTTGCAAGCATCCTTTACTGAACATGTGCAAGTTTGCGAGGAAGTCCTTTCGTTTAAGAACAATCTCACAATCGCCAGTACCTATCTGATCGGCCATTTTAGACGATTCGCTTTTCATCACTCTGTCTATTAATATGTCATTATATTCTTTATCATTTATGTGGCTGTCGTCTACGATCAACCAGTGACCGGTAAAATGATTTTGAGAGAACGGATGAGCTGAAACATTGGATATATATTGTCAATGATCGTTTTTGTACATAAATTTCAGTTATTACACAAATATGGGAGTAGATAAGCATCGAGTAGGTAGGATAAGTTAAGTATAAAGCAGGGCTGTGGAGTCAGAGACTAAGAAAACGGGTGACTCCAACTTAAACTAAATTATATAAGACTTTAGAAACTTTTTTATTTGGTGTCAAGCCATTTGTAAATGGCAGTCGGAATCGCGGTATTTTTTCTCGACTCCACAGCCCTGGTATCAAGTATAGTTTTTTGTCTGAACTGTGTTACCAGAATGGCATGTCAGTGATGAATTGCTATTGATAATATTTGACGCAAGTAAATACCAATTCAACCAAGAGAATATGTATATACAGTAGTACGAAATAGCGAATCAAACATATACAAAATATTTGAGTCTAATATTTTTCAGAGTAGACTTTTGATATTAATTATAGCACATAACTAAAGGCAAAAAAATAATACATTATTAAAAATTAATAGCTCACACATGTGTTCTAATTGCTCTACAAGTCCTATAAGAAATGCTCTCTGCTTATCCAAAAGCATCTCTTTAGAGTCGTCCAGAGAGAACAGATTTGAATCGTCACTGCTGCCTGAATTCAGCAGTTTCTCATAGTCATTAGATTCTGGTAATATTTTGGGCTTCGGTATAGTAATGTTAGGCTTTCCTTGGTCAGTCATAGGTGGTGTGTCGGACATTTTAGGGACCAAATAGTCTTTAGCCATTGGTGAAACAGACGAGCACTCGAATGCCATAAAATCTTCACGAGCCAGTTTCAAATAGGTCGAGTCAGGAGTTTCATTGAGAGAATAGTTGTCTAGAGAAGTGTTCGAATGGCTATCCCTGCTTGTCACTTTTAATGTCGGCGGAAGTCTCAATTCAGACTTCTGGTTGGAATTGGTTTCGACGCTGTCCGAGAAGAGAGTGAATAGAACCTGAGCATTCGGATGGAGTTCATATATTTGTCGAAGATCCAGGAGATTCTGAAATGATTGTATTTTTGAGCGTGTCAAAAAGAGCCATTTTTTTGTGGAAAAGGTTTGAGAGAAGGACTGAGATTATTAAGCTGAACAGTTCATCCGCAAAAGCAAAAGTCGAAAGCATTGGAAGGGTTGAAAGTTTTACAGACAACATATATTTACAAATGTTTTAGCTGGTTTCTGATTCTCATGAAGATCTTTCAAAACCAAATGAATCAAACGCTCATTTCAAATCTGTGAATATTATTTTATTTTTCAGATAATTGTTTTCACCTCATATCACCACGAAGGTATTGAAATATAATAATTAGTAGTAAAATTACTTTTCAATTCAAGTTAATCGTTTAATAGACATTGATTATTATAGTATAATAATGATAATTAAAAATAAATGAAAAAGACAAGATGTAATAAATACCTCTTCGCTAAGTCCAGTAAACCAGTCATAATCTAAGTTCACAGGATACTTTTTTCTACTTTTTTCATCAGTATTTTCCGGTGCATCATCATCAATATCACAGTTCAAAACCTTATCAGCGTCTTGGGCTTCAAAAACAATCCCGATGGAATCTGAAGCATCATCGCAAATGGTGATATCTTCGTCGAAGTCGACGTAAAATTTAGATTTCTTTTTTTCATTACGTTCACAATCCTGCATGTCTTTGTTAAAATTGAGAGGAATAAATGTGTTCATAAAACTTTTCCTTAAACTAGCAGTTTTTGTATTATCTTTAGATTTCGCAGTGTTATTTTGATTTTCGTTAGACTTTTTGTTTGCCTTCGAAGAGACCGGCGGCCCCAGTTCGTCAAGAGCGTAAATAATAATCGGGAAGACATTTTCCAGCAGAGAGCCTCGCTTAGAATAGAATGTCTCATAATCTTTTATGGTTGATTGATGAGTGAATTCATAAGGGGCTCTGTCATCTAACGAAAGATCTCCGAGGTCTGGCGGAACGAGGATCTGTATTCCGTTTTGAAGGAACTGATTGCACAGCTCGATGTCCATAACTGTCGATAAGTCTAGTGTGTCGGTCCTTTTCAGATCCTGTTGAATTGATATTTATATGATTAGATAATAATAAAAACTTTACCATTCAGGTCCAAAATGGAGCCTTTTAAATTGTTGATTTAAATAAATTTTGTAATCAACTAATGTTTTCAAGATTTTGGTAAGTAATTGATTTCTAGTGACAAAGGAGGATTAACAAGCAGGTTTGATAACGAAATTTATCTTTGTGTCGTCGCATGGGTGATTCAACTTGCTGATTGTAATTACGTACAATAAATTAATTTAATACAGAAAGACCTAATTTCTGCAATATTTAAACAGGTGCTATTTGAGATTCTCAAAGACAATAAAAATTTTGCAACGCAAATTCCTTACGAAATCAAGAATTAACACTAAATAGTTAATAGAAAAATTGTTTGTAACTATACATTCAACAGATTCGAGAAGGAGCATACAGCAGTCACTGTTCAGTGCTCAAGGTTCAACTCGGAGTGTGTCGTGACAACACTATCTGACTACATGTGCAATGAACTAGAACATGTTATTTGAACCGCAGTCTTATAAATTTGCCGCATACATTATTGGAGGTTAACTGTATTCACGTAATATGTAATTACAGTAGAACCTTGATATAACAGACTTCCGATATAACAGACAAAATGTCTGATCACCTGAAGTTGAATAAACAGGATTTTGTATGTGTTTTTATAATTGTTTAACTTCATACCGACTTGATAGCACAAAAAAATTCTGTGACTCAAAGCGTTCGTACTTCTCATCATTGTTTAAAACCACATCATATTTTTAATCCATTTACGGAAACTTTACTGGCCTTGTATTGTGCCGTTTATGTATTCAGATAAAGTACTTTAATATAACAGACTTTCCACTTTAACGGACATCGCCTCAACTACATTAGTCTGTTATATTGAGGTTTTACTGTTATGTTAGTTTGAGTACAGTCTGGTTCATAATATATATTTTTTAAAAACATAAATACTTGAGCAGGAATTTGATCCCAATTAGAATCCATGGATAGCAGTGGTTCCACAACTTCAAAGTCTGTTCCGAGACTGAGTCTGATTTGACGTCTGCGACCGTGTTGCAAGCGTAACTATGAAAACAATTTTGTTTAATGCAATGTAAAGATATTTAAAAAAACGGTGTATAATATAATAGAACGGTGGTAAAAGTTTAAATCTACTCACCCATCGCCATCCTTTACCAGGGGGTGATGAAGGCTGTCTCACGGGAAGTAGCCTCTCTCCCAATAGTAAGTTGACAAGTCGAGCACGCGCCGGCCCTAATGTGACAATGGCTGGCGGTCGGAGGGCGCCTTCTCTCGATACTCGTATAGCATCAACTATTGCCGACTCTGAAAAGAATAAAATTATTTAAGAAGCAAACAATCAAATTTTTATAAAATTATTAGTTTTTTTTAGATTGTGACACCTGAATGTGAAAATAAATTATTTATGTGAACATTCAAATGTTTTGACGGCTTCCTTTTAACGTGTTGATAATGAAGTATCGCAACAGAGTACTCACCACATGGATCAGGGTTAAAGTGATATATTAAATATACACCTATACCTCGATTTGAACGGTAGATAGGTTCTGCAAAATTTTGCAGAAAGTGGAGTTTCAAGAAATAAAAATTTGCGTCAATCGAGGCATAAAACTCGTACAAAATTGAGAAATAATTTACAAAAACAATCATGTAAAGTGAACTCAGACATTTACATGTACATTTTATATATGTACAATTCTACATATCGGCGGCCATACGTTGACAACACGTAACCCACATTTTTTCATAAAATGAGTAATGCATATAATTTTCTTTGTTTTTTCAGAAAAAAGAAGAATTCCTACATGTTTACTGCAATTGGAGAGTGGACAATCCGTAACTGGATAAAAAAAAATAATATAATAATTATGTATAATTTTTCTTTTATTATATGGATGTAGTTAAAACAGGTGCATTGAATTGATCAAAATACTTGGATTTTTTTCCCCGTATCATAAAGAAAAAAAATTAAACTTGTTAACTCGTATCAAAAATTCTTGTTAACTCTCGCGGCTCGGAGACTAGAAAAATACGTCTCTGGCGATGGGGGTCATTTTTGACCCCAGTGGTTTCCTCATTATTGGCCTTATTCTTATGAATTTCAAAAAAATAAATAGTCTACGGGCTTTAAAATATCTCTCTGCATCATTCCGCATACATTTTTTTATAAAAATCCTTGGTTTTTTAATAAATAATCATATTTTAAGTTGCGCGTAAAATATACGTCGTTCCAATGCCAATGTCAATGCGCGACTGGCGCGCTTCAGTCTAGTTATCTTACCAACGATCGCTGATAAGCGGGCGCTTATCTCTTATCTTATCGTATTTATATAAACTACAAAAGGTCCAAAAAACTATGATATAAGAATACCTTAATTATAAACATTGTATCACCCATATTAAAATAGATATTTAAGAAAATGTGGGTATTGGGGTCGCATTTCTTGAGCTTAGAACCGGAAAAGTTAATAAAAAGTTTTTTAATTAATATTGTGTCAACAGATTATTTTAAATAAACATAATAATTATTTTACTCCAAAGGGTCTTTCATTTTCATTGATTTCTCAATACTTATTTATTTATACAGTTTTTTTGGCTCTCCTGTAAAATTAGACAAATGTCGCTTACGTGTTGTCAATTTATATGGCCATCGATATGCACATTCTCATATTTCAATATATAACAAAAAATGGAAGTGGGGTAAAAATATTATTTATTATTAATTTACAATAGCAATTAATATTTTTTATAATAATAGGTAATGCACTATGTATATAATTTAAAATAACAATTTTAATATTTTTCTTTGTCGCTGATGTATTCAAATCTAACCAGTTTTGATTCTGTTTGTTCCATTATTTCAAAATCATTATTATCAGTCATATCTATTAGCAGATTTCTCTGGGCTTACCGTTGTTAAATAATCTGATATTGAATTTTGTATTTTATTAAATTAATATTGAAAAAATGTATTTTTCTTAACAGTGTAAAAGTGAAACAGCGTTAAATCGAGGTACTGTATACAGTTTTCAAAGATTTTGATGAAAAGCTTTCAGGTAATAGTTGAAACATTTATGCTGCATTATTTGAAAGACTCAGAAATATTAAATAATAACCATCTTAATAGCGGTGGTTGAATCACTTCTATATTGAAGCATTTAAACAATAATTGATGTAAAACATAAATAAATTTAAAAGTGTCATGTTTAGTGGACCCGTTGGAAGTGTTCTGTCAGATGTTTAGTGATAGTTACCTAAAGGGAATAAGTTCATGTGCGCCACTCCTTTAAGAGCTCGCAATGTGTCTCCTAAAATGTGATGCAACTGCCTACGATGAGACTGAAAGCGCCGCTGCTCATATCCAAGGTTGTTATTTGAAAACGTACCAGGGTCGTTGCCCTTGCAGTGCAAGCCTCTTCTTGCCATTATCAAATCAGTAGTTGACCTTGAAACAAAATAGATCAACCGTTAACATTTTGAAATATCAATCTCACTACAAAATAAAAATCATAACTTTGTTATTCCAATTTTGTTACATTTAATTATGAAGAAAGCTGAATGTCGAGATTTTATATCAAAAATTTTCGATCAGAATTTTAAGTGGCCAGTGTTACATTTAAACTCTTGCACTACTGTTAATTGAAAAATGTAGTATTTAGCATTTATACCAGATGACCAAAATAGTTTATTTTGTCACAACAATTATTCAGTTGTAATTTTCATAAAGCGGATATTCTTGACGTTTTATCTTTCACCGGTAAACAAAACAATGTAAGAAAACTGTGAATGCATGTCAAAGTCAAAAATCAATATTTTTTTAGTTTTGAGACTTTAAATAGTTTTATTTTGTAGATTATAGTAGAAACTTTGTCAATAAGATCATTTTCGATGATATCTGTCATCACTTGTATTGTGGTAACTGTAATTCTTGTTGGAAAGCAATTTTTTTTGTGAATAACTGTGATGTTTTCCTTAGACATGTTAAAATTCTAATACTTTTTCCTAGCCACATCTTACTGCCCGTGCCATCACTGAAAAAAGCGGTTGAGCAACTCACTCAAGATTACGTAGTTGGGTTACGTTGAATAACTGCATTATCTGTTTACATGGATCTATATCATTTTATCAGATCAAATTAGGAAACGTATGTAATAAAGATTACAACATAAAAATTGATATTTATTCAGTAAGAATTAAGTCAGATTAAAATTAAATTTGATAACTTTTTTATTTTACTTGTGTTACAAAACGTGACACTTAGAAACTTGAATGTGAGAATTAAAGTACAAAGAGAAATAATTTTTCAAAGTTTGCAAATCATTTGATAGAAAATGATCACAATTTCGATAAAAATGTTGAAATACTTCATAAAGTAAATAGTAAAGGGAATGAATATCTTTAGAGTTTTTGGAAATTAATACAAGTTATTGATGGAAAGGAAACATTGGTAAGTAAGATAGGTGGATCACCATTGTTGAATTTATTTCCATTGGGAGACACATATTAAAAGGGTTAAAGAGGAATTCAGAATTTGGAAAATTCATCAATTTAATGCCAAGATGGCAATTATATTATCATGTGATATAATTAAATTATAATGATTACATAGGTTTTCTTTTATAGATAAAAATATCATTATATTATATATTTAAAAAAATAAAAAGTTGGTGGAACACAAAGGGTTAAAAATTAATTTTAATTGTGACAGGTGCAGTATCAGGAGAAATATTCAGGTTTAAAATTTGTTGACAACTGTCAATAATTTCTCCATATGTAAATCTCATATTGACGATGAAACCAGTTGTATAGATGACCTAATCGTATTAGCGATATTCATAGCACCTATTCTACCGATGTACTTACTTACCGAATACCTATGTAAATATTATGGAGTAGGTGTATTATTTACAGAGATTTCTCGAGTAACCAATACTGTGTCGACATTATATACTAGGACAGTTAAAAAAACACCAGTAATTGGCAGGACCATTGACTCTTTTCAAACCTCAGTATTATCTGTCAAATAATGTCGCAATATTTTGAAACTCGGTCGACAAAAATTTCACCGAGAAGTGAGGATATCAACAAAATTGAAAAATAAAATACTCACGGATACGTCAATAGTGATGACTCGTTTGAGGTTTTCAATGTATTTAAATTATCACCATAGTATTTTAAAGCATCTTGAACTAACAGTCATGCAATTTGAACAATTTTGAAACGATAACAATGATATAAACATTATGTCCTATTAGCCGGCCATTTTCCTATGACGAACTGTCAAAAATCTTACTGTGTTATCTTACGCAAAATAATAGGATAAATATATTTCCATTCTATAGTGTTGTTACTTGAACCAAATGAAAAAATATGTGTGAATTTTTTAGATTTTCGAATTCTCTATAATTTTTTTAGTTCAGATACATAGTTATTCAATGGCGCCCAATTAAGAATTTTGTTATTTTTTTATTAGTAACATAACCACCCGCTTCCTGTCTTCTCCTGATTTTATAAAAAAAATACTTACCTACTACATACCTACTTACTCTCAGTTGCAATTAGGGCATCCAATCCCGGGATCCCGTTCAATTCTCTGATCCCGAAATCCCGGGATTGACATTGACATTGACATTCTCACAAAACGACGTTTTGTGAGAATTCGGGGAAAAAGTATACCAAATTGAGGATTTCAAATTCCTCGGTGAGCTAAAAAAAAAAAAAGCATTCGTTTGTCAACTTATTCTAAAAATTTTACAATAGTCTTACATGTGAAAAAGAATAAAAAATCCATTTCAAAGTAATTTATTTATAAAAATAACTGAATTAAAAAATCTTCATAACCTTTTTATAGTATTGTTATATGATCCCATCAGATTATTATTTTCATACGTTTAATTGCTGAAATGTATCACGCGCATGTATATTTTTTGTATGTGAAACTGTTAAGTGTACAATAAAACCATCAAATCAGCAAATTTTCATCATCTTTATTGAGACTTCCCGACAAACACAAAGAATGAGAGAAATACACAATAATTTATTATTACTCATCAGCGTTGTATTGAATACATTTAAGGTTCAATCATTTTGTCATGTTGCCCGCATTTCTGGAAGGGCTGTACACAAAGCACATTATTTAAATTTATAATCAATTAGCTAATATTTCTCATTAATATATTGGTAATAATTATTGGTAAGCCCTAACTAGCGCTTAGAACTATGCAAAGAGACAAATATAAATTTCCAAAATTAACATTCAAGAGAAAGTTTCACCAATAAGAAAAATAAATATTTTTGAGTGGAAAGTAGAAATTTTTAGTTTGAATTGGAATGAGGTGATTTAAATTTTCATTTTCTTCGATTCATCATTATTATATTATTAGTTATATTATTATAGATAGTGCTTTATAATATATTTTGGTAAATACTATTTATTAAAAAGTATTTTTTTATTAATCTAGACATTCTTTTCAACTTCATTTCGTAGCTCTCAAAAGCATTTGACAAGTTTAGTATATATATATATTTCGAAACTTCACATAGTTCCAGGGTACAAAGCTTAGCAAAAACAATGTTGCTTCACATAACGCACCGTCATACATAGAATATTAATTTAATTCAGCGGTGATAATAAACATTAGAGAATACACCTTAAAAATAAAAATTAATATTTTTTTACGTTGTCAATAATATAATATATATATTAAGTGTTAAATTCATAAAACATTGGTACATATTATTGTTTATTATTAATATTTTGGTATTTTTCTATGGTATTATAATATCATTATAACAGACATTCCGTAGTATATTTATATAACACACGAAGCCAGGCATTTCGTACAACAATACAAATTTGATACAAACACTTATTCTTTTTAATAAATATAAATTTATTAATATATATATTATTCCAGAATTATCAAAACTACCGTTATAAAAGTCTTTCATCCTTTGCTAGCGTAAAACGTAAGCTCTTATTCATAAATAAATAAGTAACTTTATAAAAGCTGCACAAAACAGTAAAAACAATGCGGCCAAAACGATAAAATAAACATCACTCGTTTATAATTATAAATTTATTCAAACTTAATTGTTTGTAAGATGCACACTTTATATACTTTTAATCATTCACATCGAGTACTCAGCACAGATGAAAAAGTAAAAAGCTGAGAAATCTAGCTCAGGATAAAATCAATAAAATCCCAAATTGTTTTATAAAGAGTTCCTAGTAGCAAATCGGGCTGAGAATGAAAGAAAATACTACGCTTAAGTACAATAATTCAAATATATTTTTATACAAGTAGTTGTAATATATATATAAGTATCATACTATTATCTAAATGAGCTTTTGACTATGTAGAAATATCTGTTACTTTTTTTGTTAAATATTTTATTTGCTTTCTTCTGGGTTTAAATATCAAATGTATAAATGAAATCAATTTTCAGACCATTCTCACGAGTCAGACAATCAATTTTATTATCACTACAATACAAAATCTCTTAATTCCTCATATTCGATTTCCATCCTATCAATAAAACTGATTTCATTAGTAATTTTAGAAATGAATTCTTATAATTAAATTTAATGCAACGTAATAAACTTTACCTTAAAAATAAATGATTTGAAAACAAATAAATATATTTTATAAATGAAACTATTTCATCAACCAACGAAGAGTGGAATCGATAAATTAACAGCAATATTTTGTTCAAAGAAAAACTGTTGATAGAACTCAACATTCAAATTATCAAAATAAATATTTTATTATAAAAATCTACACCTAGTGTTTCGCATAGATTTAGATATTATATTGAAATAGCAAATTATTTATTCAAACACATAACGGTGTATTAAAAAACCTTACAAACAAACTGACAGTATCAAAAATAATTTCAGGACTATTATAATTTTTTAAAACTATCAATGAAACAAATAACTATTAAAATTGAATATAATTGAAAATTACAAAAATTATGCTCTTCAAGGCGAGATAGAATCCATAATCATTTATATACGTAAATGCAAAGCTATCGCAAATGGACATGTTCATATCTTTTTAATATAAATAATAAAGGATAAAACAAAAAGTAAATAACTTTTTCTATAACTTTCTTCAATAAAGAAGTAGATTTACCCCTAATTTTTAAGTTACACGAGTTTGTGCTATGGTTAGTTAACATTCACCTTATCACTTAATCAATGGATTTAAATTCTATTTTAGCTTAAGGCGAACATATGATGACTAATACTACACATAATGTTCGCCGATCCATCTTGGACTTTGAGAAGCAACCAGCCGTATTTCTTTCCAATCGGACCGTTCTCCACACCTGAACATATTGGATATCAATAATACTCCTGACGCTCATTCCAGAAGTCATTTTTCAAACAAAAAAGTGTTTTTGATTAGCAATAGTTTTAGAAATAAAGTTTATTATCTAGTCTGATTTGGAATAGTAATATTATAATACTTGCGAATTTTATCATGACATCTAGCATTTGCAGACTTACGACTTATTAGATTTAATTGTTTTGATTAATAACGTGCTGTATGTTAAACCTTAATTTAAGGAGGTATCTATGCACATAATGCTCGGTGAAGAAGTGCCAATGTAGTTTTAATAATTTGTCGTTTTAGTAATATGAAAGTGCAAGCGATCTCTTAGCTTCGATAAGCATACAGCTGTCAAATATGCTACGGTGTGCTATTTTTTTTTCTGTCTAAAAGTAGTTTTCGGCTTAGGTTTTTTTATTGGTCTTATCGGTTAGTTGTTAGTGTAAAGAATACACTTTGTTCCAATCAAGACATAGCGGTTTTTAGATAGTATACCTGAAATATAATATTACTCCAGGTATCATCTTGCAGCTTCCAAGTATTACATATTGTCGTGAAACATGTTTTAAATCTATGCTTTTTGAAAAAACATCCATCACTTAATAACATGAACAAAATATAATCTGCATTTCCTTATATAAAATATTTTTTTTACATTAAGATTTTTCAATCCATTTAGTCCATTGTGTGATTGACTAAAAATGTCTTTTTATAAACAAATGACAATCTCAGTAAAGTAAGTATACGTTAGCTATATTAATTTATCACTGGAGTAAAATTAAATATCATGACACTCCGTTCGATTCGATTTTCTTGAAATGACTCCAAAGAATTTTATTTCAATTTATAATATGCAAACTGATAACTTTCAGCATACCAAAGTTGTTTTATATTTAATTATCTTTCTCTGAGTTTATTAATTTGAATCATATTTGTATATGAATATAAGATTTTCTCATAACCTACAACAGTTACATTGAATATGAAAGAAACACATAAAAACTTACAACAATTCTCAAAGCACCATTTAAGCACTGTATATTATCATACAAGTAAATAATATGTTGATACTTCTTATCTGTAGTTATGCTTCTATGCAAGTATTTGTGACATAAACCTTTATTACAGTAAACAATGCCGTTGATTTTAGATGAAGAAAGTGATTAGAATAGTCATTCTTAAAAGAAATATGAAGAGTGTGAGTTATTTATTGAGTGGATGTAACTCATAAATTCTTACCAGTGCAGAATTCATTGTAATTTAATGTAAACTCAGTATAATGAAGAAATTTTAAAACAAATTGTGTAATCCTTGAAAGAGTTTCGGGCAGACAGAAGTCAAATATACGTACATGTGTCTGTTATCATTTTTAGTGCTCGATCACAGTCATCGGACATATGAAATACATTAAGAAGCATATTCCACCGGGTAGCACACATATTTACCTCACATTTATTCATTAATTTCAAATTTATGTTTTGGTACATGTACATATAACATTCAGGTGCACACAGATGCAATGTAAGCATGATAAGTAGTAGGGGTATTATGCAATGTATTTGGTAAAAGTAAAAGTGGATTTTTTCTTATGATACATAGACAATATCACCACAAAAAGATGTTAGATTTATCTACACCTAAAGTTGTGTCAAAGCTCCTAGTCAAGGCTTAAGTAAAAGTCCAGGCTTTAGTCATTATAATAACTTGGCGGTTTATTTCATTAAGAAAGAAATATTGTTTTGTTTCAGTGGCTTTTAGTAGTTATTTTTTCATTTTAAACATTTTCTTCGTCATCTTCTTCGTCTTCCTTGCTTCCGTGGACCTTGAATCTTCCTGCTTCAAATGAAATCGGCTTCGTCAGACCGGTTAGAGATCTAAAATATTCCAATGTTATTTTTACAATTAAAATTATCTCACCAGGTTTTGAAATAATATTTGTATACTGTTTCGTTTCGTAAAAGTATATGTTCAGTGCACAATATATGCAGTTGTTTGCTTAGCTCAGGCGTGGGGAACCTGCGGCCTTTTGGCTACTCTGGTGCGGCCTTCTGGCCAATTCTGTAAATTTATGTAAATTTGTAAATTCCTGACATATTCTGACTGTAAATTCCTATTTTCGGACAAAGATTCCGTAGTCAATGTTTACTGCGGCCTTATGTCGAATCAGAAAAATAAATACGGCCTTTAGAGAAGAAAAGGTTCCCCACCCCTGGCTTAGCTAGTTAACATCTTCATCAGTTATATTTGATTACGAGCTAATAAAGTGATTATGAAGTAAATAAAATGTTTTATTTGTCTGTTCTCATTGTATCTTAAATTGGCTGGCTCAGTACCAGACATGACTATCCTGCATTGAAAAAATCTGAGAAAATAATGGATAAAGTAGAACTTGAAAGAAAAAGTTACATTAAGAAAAATTGGGTTAGTCTTATCTGGTACTGAGTCAGCCATAGCATGATTGTAGTATACTATAAATATTTTGAGATGTATATTGTGTTATAATAATTTACTTAAAAGAATGTTTATGGCAATAAAAACTATATCTGCAAAAATGCTTTCTTACTTTCTTTGTGCAGGAACAGGATGTGTGGCCTCGGAAGTTGCCGTGCTTGATTCACCACTCTTGTCACCTTGAATATTGTTTGCAAAATATTAATTGACAATGAAGATTTTTTTTAAATACGTCTACTCACATTGCGGAAAATTGGAACGCATAAAGTAGCTTCTCAACTGAAGTTATTTGACAAGAACTGGTTGAAAGTCAGTAGCTCAAACATTCTCTAGGGAAAGGGTAGGGAAAGAGGAATATAGCCAAGAATGGAATAGTAGTAGTGGCGTTTATTGTATATTCTGTGCCCGGGACGAACTACACAGATGGTGCCCCCTTTTTATTCTTTATTTTTCGAATGGTAATACAAATTTTAATAATAATTATTATTAAAATTTATTGTGTTACAAAATGCGACACGTGTTTCACTTCTTCGAGAAGCATCTGAAAGAATCGATGTACGCGTAACATTTTATAACACAAGTGGAATAACAATGTTATCAAATTTGATTTTAAAAGATCATAATGTGTTGTGCCATTTGAGTGATAATATGTACCTCTTGTGATTGGTGTATCACCAATGAAAAATGTGGCAGAGCCTGATTGGCCAACTGAAGTGTCTTCTGATGATCCTTCGCTGCCGAATCGGATTGTTCTCTCTCGTACTTGAGGCTTAGAATGGCCCTAATAAATAAAGTCACAAAAAATACATTTTTTATTATTTTCGATTGAGTCCTATAGTTTTTTTTTTACGAGCGGACCTCTACTTTCGCAAATTCATTGGAGAATCGGCTGATGTGGATAGAGATGCAGGAAAAGACTTCATTTTTTCTTTGTCCAAAATTATTGAAGATGGAGAATATTCCCCTAGTCAAATATTCGATGTAGATGAGACTGGTTTATTTTGGAAGAACATGCCTAATCGTACATTCTTATCAAAGGAAGAATCAATTGCCTCTGGGCACAAACCTTCTAAAAACCGAGAGAATGCATATCTCAAATGCGTAGGGCGATCCATAAAAGCACTGCATGTTACAGAACTCTATGAAGAGAAGAAAAAAAAAGTAAAATACAACCAACAACATGTTTATTAAAAAAACATTTTAAAGGACAATTTTTGGTATTTTTTTTACATCCCTCTACTTTCGAACATTCAACATTCACACACATTTTCGGGAACCAATTGTGTGCGAAAGTGGAGTTCCGCCTGTATTTCTATTTTATAGAGTTGTTACAGTATGTACAACAAAATTTGTGAAAAATTTATTAAGTCTGAATCTTTTGGATTTTGTGAATGTATTGAATACATTTGGTCTTGAAATTTTATACGGTTGCCAGTATAAAAAAGTTTACCAGCTTTTCCAGATCAGAGTCTGGTTCTTGAATTTCATATTCATCCATATGATCGCTTCCAGAGTGATCAGCCGTGAAGCAGTCTTCGGTGCTGAGCCGTAGAGTCCTTTCTCCCCTATCGCAAACGGTTGTCAATGGTTCCAGTGTCTCAAGTGAAGAAACCATTGTATTTGACCCTGAATAAATGAAAAAAGTAACAGTAAAGGCATTGATGAAAATAAATATTTTTTGTATATAAGCCGTGTTTTCTAAAAAACGTTATAATCAGATAGTTACCGGCACTTGTTAAGCTTCCAGTCATGGGTGTGTCCACTTCATAATTGTAGGTGGCCCTGGTGGCATTCGAACTCGTCTGTTCTAAGCTGTCGGTGCTGCCCAGCATTAAGTCTTCCTCCTTTGCCCTGAAATATTATCAATTAAGTCATGGTAACTGAAATTATAAACTGTAAATATTAATTTACTACACAATTTTATTTTTTATTTATCACCTAAAGTATTCATATTATTATCTAATGTTTTGTGAATAAGATATTCGCCATGGTGTAGTTTTTAGCAGCATCAAGGTTGTCATTCATTTGCCATATTTTGTGTTATCAATGTCACTCGGGCAATTTATTAGTTAAAGAAAATTTAGGAGAGTTTCTTACTATTATTAGATACACGTTGAAAACGACTAGCATTAACTACAATAATATATTAACTAAGAGATCATTTTATTCGATTATAAAGCTGTAAGAAGTAATATCATTAGAAACCGTCCGTTATTTTCTACTCTAAAATTTAAACTACATAAGGGACTCGTGGAGACTCCTCTCTGCCTCAAGAAGTAGTCTAACCACATCTAAGAGTACTTTTTATAAAGTCATTCTAAAGTCAGCGTGTACAATTTTCAGTTAAATTATCAAGAGATTATGGAATGAAGCCACAAAACTGTTTGAAGTGTGTCCTAGAAAATTTATGATTGTTTTGATTTGTCAATTATCCAATTGATTCAATGTGAAGACTGTTCTGATGACTGCTTCCTGCTATGCATGTTTATAATTTGATGTTGATAAATACATTCATTTTGGATTTCATACATGTCATAATTAAAAAAACTGGATCAATATTCATTTGTTTACAACGGCACAAGGTGATATAACAAAATCGGTGTAGGTATAAAACAATAACTTTGACTATATTGTGTTAAAAACATATACACATAGACGATCTACACATAAAGATCACAGGACGATAAACTATATAGAGGGCGATTGAGGAGTTTTACCTTCCGAGCCTGGCCTGCTTCAGCTCATGCCGCTCATTCCTGGGAATGCAACAATACCATATTATCGATATCACACAATACTGACAACATTGTGGATGATGTTTTATTTTGTCTTCCATAAACCGGCTTTTGTTTATCAGCGGTGCTTAATTGTCAGTGTAGAATTTAAATTGGAAATCAAAGTAAATTGGCTGATAGGAGGTCAATTAAATTAACTCCAGATTTGTTTTTTGACATCATCAGTCACTCTTTGTGGTCCAGAGGTACAAATTCAAGCGGTAGCCATTATTATGTACATGATGACAAATCACTGTGTAAATATGAAATCTGCCGTGAAATCGATCGAATAGCTGTTTATGTTGATTTTGAAATCTTTGAAAACGGTGTTTATGATTTATTATTTAGATGAACTTTTGAAAGTTGAATCAAATATAAGAGAACTGAGAAAAGAATACAATGGGATTTTTAAATTTTAAAAATCATATACAATTTTTTAAATCAGATTAATGTGATAAAATATTAGTTGCACTTTCATATTTTATTGAGTTATTGTGAATTGCAACTGATATACTCCTAGGAATATTATTAATATACATTTAAGATTTTGACTGAAGGTGCTTGGTGGAATTTCAATATTAAATTTGAATCGTTCAAATTATGTACACTCCCACAGATTTTGTCACTAACGACCCGGGTTTCGCCTTTCGGCATCTTCAGGCGTTCAAGTGCACGGATGAACTTGAACTGACGCTTAGTAAACGAATGTTTCGTGTTTAAATAATAAATAAATGTATCACTGAGTCTAAAGCCATTGCTGGCGAAAAGGATAAGTTCATGGGAATCATACTAGGTATTGGCGTAGAATCATTTATTAAGGAAATACAAGTCTTAAAATTAAAAAACAGCTAGCTGATAGTGTTAGACCAGCTTTTTACTTTAAAAACTCTTTAGGCAAATTATAAGTTAACAATAAAGATAAAATACATTACTTAAATAAATCTGGAATTTATAGATTACAATGCTCTTGTTTTACATAATTTTATATCGGCAAAACAGAAAGGACATTAAACATCAGAGTATTAGAACATATGGCAGCCTTCAGACTGAAAAAGGACACGTCTACTTTTGCTAATCACTTAATTTCGGAAGGACACGTGTTCAATCAGGAACAAGGGGTAAAAATGTTACACCCAAATACGGACAGTCATAAGCTTTTTTTCCAGGAAATTTTAGAAATCAATAGGGCACAGCTGCATAGCCTTCCGATTTTAAATGAAATATTAAACCTACCGGGATCTCCACTTCTATACCCTATATAAATATAATCATAAAACCTTTGCCGACAAACAAATAAATATAATTCTTAAAACCACTCACTTCTCAAATCTTTGGGCATTCCCATGAGCTTATTCTTTTTGCCAGCAATGGCTTTAGACTCAGTGATACATTTATTTATTATATAAACACGAAACATCCATTTACTAAGCGTCAGTTCAAGTTCATCCGTGCACTTGAACGTCTGAAGATGCCGAATGGCGAAACCCGGGTCGTTAGTGACAAAATCTGTGGGAGTGTACATAATTTGAACGATTCAAATTTAATATTTATATACACTACCTAGAAGTGGATTACCATGCAGTTGAAGAGAAGTGAATCCAATTGTCAATCTACTTGGTTGTTTAATGACTAATTGGATTATGTAAGAACAAGTAAATTCAGGGGGATAATCATATTATATGGGTAAACAGGTTGTAAATGTATTATCACCTTATATAATTTAAAGCTAGTTCTTTGACATGGCGATAATTGGATGAAAGTCAGCACTAACAACACATTACATCACATTAGTGAAAAAACTGAAGAGAATCACAAAATTACAATAAAAATCTTTATGAAACTGTTATATTTAAAAGTTGAAATTATATGTACTATAAAAAAGATTTTCTGTCGTTTCTATAACTCTATCTATTATATTATAATTATGCGAGTGTGTGAAAATAATAAAATCTCCAGTAGCTGTGAATTTATGACAAGGAATTCTCCATAAATAATCATCACATTATTTTGAGTACATTTTTATACTTTTTGGCACATTTTGTCAGAAAATCCTTTAATGCTCGACTAAATTAATAGGTTTTATACAATATTTAAAATTCTATATTTTGATTTTGACGGAAATATGTGTATAGATAGTACATAATTATATACTGTTTATTATTAAAAATCAGGACTGATTTTGCATAAAATGTGATCACTTACAATTTATCAAGCTATTTATATAGGTAAAATAATATTAAACATAATCATAGTGTTCATTTAAATTTGGTTATATTATGATGTATGGAAGTAGCTAGTATCAAGGGGGAAAGTAGTATCGACAAATTTAGTAGAGCGAGGATAATTAATGACGATACGGAATTATTAATATTATTACCTGCTGAAACTTCCCGATGAGCTCATATCCTCGTCTAGACCACTCCATGAGCCGCTGGCTGGATCTGTAAAGGGTTTAGAAGTAATTCCAGAGAACACACCAGAACCTGATCTATTAGACAGCGGAGAAGTTTCTCGTAAGCCAGAATCACTTGCGTCACTAGATCTAGAACCCAAATCGAGCTCTGCAGGCTTCGTTCCGACCACAACTTTTTTAGTGAAGGTCAATGTTTCCAATGATCCTAATTCTGAATCCAGCTGTTGCTCCATCATAGTGATAAGGCTTTCGGTGTCAGATTGTTGGGATGTCATTGACGTTGAGAAATCTGATTTTCCTGAGCCCACATCTATGCTGTGAAAGCTGCCTGACCCAAATTCTCCACTCTGTTCTTCCTGCATTGCCCCAGGGATATCCATTCCTTTACCGGTTGACGTTGTCACTGTTTCTGAGACCATTTTTCCATCCACAAATCTTTTCTGAATTACTCTTGTTGTTGTTATAACACCGATCATGTTGGCGTCTGCTTCTGTGAACGATGAACCCAATTCGGTAAAGTCTTGAGGTTCGTCTTTCTCACTTTCCTGCTGGCACGGTATCAGTGTGCCATCTGACTGTTGACATTCGTATGTGATTTTTTTAGAGCAGACGACTTCTTCACAATCTGTGCTCGAAGTGTCAGGGACATAAAACGCTCCTCGATTGTCAAACACTTTCTTTTGTGCTGTCACATATGTGACTGTCGTTCCACCATCTGCAGTACTTGAAGTTGACACCTTAATGTCGCCCACTCCCTCTGCCATCTGTTGATCAATCATTTTTCTTAGAGCCACCGCCTCTGAAATAGCTTTTTGTGATGGACTTCCATATTTTTGTCCAGGACTTCCGCTTTTCAGTGAAGGACTACTGCTTTTTTGAGAAGGACTGCCACTTTTTTGTCCTGGGCTGCTGCTACTTTTCTGCGGGGGGCTACTCTCTGAACTGCCTTGGCTGTATGATCGTCTTTCCATATCTAAAAATCCAGCACTGCTTAACCTTCCATCGTGCGAAAGCAGCAGAGCTTCTTTTTGCTTGGCATTGATTTCAATCTTCAGGGCTTCGAGACAAGCGGATTCGAGACCTTCAAATTCTTTCAAGCTCGACACCGATACATCGTCACCCTGCGGTCCTTTACTTAAATGATATCTTCGAGAGAGAGATCCGTTCAATGAATCCTGAGACGATGACGAATGCTGATAGTTTTCCATTGAAAGCGCTTGCTCTAAATGTTCAAACTCTTGTAGAGAACTCACAGAGACATCATCTTGTTCGCCATATCTCATCATGTAACGTTTACGCAAGTTCATTTCTGATTCGGAAAGGCTACCGAATGAATTCTTTAAGCTTCCGTAGCTGCCAACGGACTCTTTTTGCGAAGTCAAACTTCCAAATCTGCTAGCATCAAAATCGGTCATCTCCTCTTCTTTGATATCTTCAAGTGGACCTCTTTCGTAGTCGTAACGGGCAGCGGCTAAATCTCCTTCAAACTGCATTTGAATCCATTTTTTGCCAGCTTCGATTTCAGCATTCTCGGCTGCTTTTAATCTCTTTTGCTCCAGCTCGTACTGCAAAATTTCCTCTTCTGATAACGAGCCAGATGTACTGTATTCTGTTTCTGATGTTTTTTTAGCAGTCTGAGAGAGATATTCTTCAATTTCCTCATCGTGTTTTTTTACTAAGCTCATTTTTCCAATGCACAAGCTTTTACCTTCTGCATCAAATTCTGATGCCTCCTTGGCTACTTCCTCAATGACAACAAAGTCATCGATTTCACTGGGCTTATCTACCATTTCAAATTCATCACTGGAGGGAGATTCCGGTTCTTTTTGTGTTTCATAAAGAGTTCTTTCTTCCGCAGTGACTGATATTTCTGATTTTGAATCAGTCATCGCTCTTTCGCTGTGGTAAAGTTCAGGGTCTTCCGAAATTTCATACATATCATCTAAAACATATTCCCGTCCGTTGTCTGTAGATTCTGAACTTTGGCTAGGGTTTGAGATCGGAGTCTGCGGAGTCGAGAGGTGATCTTCTTGAATTTTTAAACTAGATGAAGAGCTCTGTTGGCTGTCAAGCGGGTACGGTCCGGTTATTTTCTTTTCATATGACGAGCTTCCCGAAACTGAAGGTCCAGATTTTGATATTAAAACTTGACAGCCGACAATTTCTTTATACTCTTGACTACCCTTGGGAATAATTTCCCCCATCATGGCATCAAAGTCTACATCGCGGTTTTGCTGTTCTGTAACAGTCGTTGTTGTTGTAATCGTTTTTGACGGCTTGGATTCAGTCTTCACTGTTGTAACTTTTCTTTCAACAATCGTTTCTTCTATTTCGGTTGGTTTCTGTTTTTTTTCAGGAGTTTTATATACAACAGTTGAAGTGTGATATTCTACAATTTTTTCGGATACTTCAAAAGACTTGGGCGACTCCTTGCTTCTACTGTGCGTGCTCTTACTTGAAGTCACCTCGGTTGATTCCTTTACATGTTTGATCTCTCTTGGGCCTGTCTCAATTTTACTCATAGTGAACACCTGCGAATCAGACTCTGGCATTGTTGACTCTAAATCCATATCTACGCTTTCAGATAAGCTCTCTGAGGGGAATTTTTCCGGCAACAATTCTTTCGGTTGAAAGCTCATTTCATGAGATCGTTTCATTTTACTGATGATCTCTGAATTTTCATTGATCGCGTTCACTTCATCGTCTAGAGAACCTTCTTCTGAATGATCGCTGGAGCCGATCGGATGACTGACTACATCGAGACTTGAAATCATTTGAATTTGTTGCACTTCTAAGTCTTCCGCTGATTCTTCCATATCTTTAGTCGGGGTGTCCTTTAATTTTGAATGATCAATGTCAAATTGTTCGTTGAAGTTACCGCTTTCCATCATTTCTTCTTTCAATTCTGTAGCTGACGGAACGAGAGTTTCAGAAGCGTCAGAAATGTCAACGCTTGCTAAGTTTCCAGAACTTTCAGAATCTAAGCTTCTCATACTATCCCTTGAACTAATAGAACTGACGGCAGTATAGTATTCTTTGGATGTCTTGTGGGATCGTAAAGATAAATCTTGAGTAGTCAGAGCACTATGAAAATCTGCTGTACTATGTCCGGTTATTAAATTTTCTACATCGGAGGATAGAGGTCTGCTTTGTGGACTGTCTGTGTGCTCGAAGCTTTGGTAATGACTTTCACCTGAGCTAGACCAGCCCTCAACGTCTGAACCGGATCTACGGTCACCGCTGGTCATGTGAGCAGACTTAACATGTTTATGTATCGGTCTCAGTTTAACTAACGCTTCGGGACTACTCTTAGGAGATTCTTCTTTATCTGATGTCAATTCGGTTTCAGTATCTAATAGAGAAATCGGTCCGCTCTCCATGCCTGTTGAAAAATCACTAAACTCCTGTTGAGTATTGCTCGGCTTTTCCTTCTCATGGGCGGTTTCTTTTTCATCATCAGAGGTGATCGTTGTCATGTCATCATGTTTGGAAGATGAAGTGTCGCTATCTTTGACACTTATTTGAATATCTTTATCAGTCATGGTAACTTCAATGGATTTATCTTTTGTTGTTAATTCTTCACCTAATTCGACATAGTCTTTTTTAACTTGATGCTGTTCTTCCAAAACGCTGGAAGAGGCATAAGCTTGCTTCTGAATGTATCCAGTCACAGTGGGCTTGGAGTCCTGCTTTATCTGTTCAGATTTCACTCCGGACTCTGGCGGCTCTTCTTGAATAACTTCAGGCCTATCCGGGCTTATCAATTTGAACTCGAATTCTGACGGAGATTGTTTATATTTAATACTGCTGTCGCTTTTTTCACTGATGATTTGCCCGTGGGCAGCTTCCAAAGACTGTTTGACTTCGTCGATGGTTTTCTCAAGATCTGATAACTCCGCCAGAGGCTGTGGTCTGACAGGTTCCGTGACGTCTGCTCGTTCATGTTCAAGTTTCGAAGCTAGAAACTCGGCAGACGAGAGATCGGTGTCGTACCCGCTGCTGCAAATGTCTTCTAGGCTCTTTTCCTTAACAATTTTATGATCACCTTTCCTTTGATGCAAATCCGGGACAAACGATTCGGCTTCCAAAGAGTAGTCCTCTCTCTCAGAGTGCTGCATAGTGTCAGCACTCACTGAATCCATCGACTTCTGTAGAGTTTCCGCATCTTGAGAATCTATAGACTGTATCATGTATTCCGTTTCAACACTTTCTCCAGACTTTATCATAGAGTCCTTGAAAGACTCAAAATCTTCACTCGGTGCTTCAGCATCATGAATATCTTCCGAACTAGTCACACTGAGACCGTTCAATCTTATTTTGACATCTCTATCTGAGCTAATCGTTGTCAATCCAATATCACTGCCTGAAATTGAAGACTTAGATTCTGAGTGCGATGCAAAATCCAAATCCCAAGAACGAGATTCATCTCGAATGGACTTGGACTGTAAATGTATTTCTGAGGCCACTTCGTCCAGTGGCTCTTGCTGTTGGACTGAAACTTCCCACACATGCTCTTGAATTATATTTTCCTCAGGCTTATGGACCGGAGATAGAACTTTTTCAACTTTGTCTTCAATTTTACTTTTGAATTTGGTATCTTCAATTTTGAAATCATCAGGTAAATCTTGGTGAGTTTGCAGGACAAAATCAGATTCACCCGTCAGATCCGATTCGGATTGAGTGTCCAAGCTACCGCCTTGACTTAAACTTTTTTCACGTTGAGATGTGGATATTCTGATTTCTTTTATAAAGTCTACTTCGTAGACCTCTTCTTTCTTTAATGACTTTGACCGGCTCTTCGGAGACATCTCTGATTTCTCATCGAAAGATCCTCGCTTGCCGGCTACTTCACTTTTAAAGCTGGTATCGTGAGATATGTCAGAACTCAAATCATCATGTTCTTTGCTTTCCACAGTAGACTCTTCCTTACTGTAGCATTTGGATTCACTTATTACTACACCTTCGTGAGAAAGTTCTTCTGAAGTGATTTTCTCATCCATCTCTACAATTTTGACAGCTGAAACCATTTCTACATCTTTTCCTTGAGAAAATTCAGCATCTACTTCTTCAGTAGGTTCCAACTCAGTTCTTTCAGTAAAATATTCTTTTCCCCACTGCTCGTGGGATAAATCTCTTTCTGAATAAGATATTTCGGACTTTTTAGAAACATCCTCTTTGATAGCTGTCATCTTTTCTTCAGACTTGCTCTGTCTTCCAGAATATAAACTTTGCTCTGCAAACTCTTTTTGTGTCGTAACGACGGCAACTTCGTCTCCAATCTTTTTAGCTTCTTGTATTTCGGTGTCTTCTCTTTCGGCAGAACCCTTTTCATCACGTTCGACTGACGATCTTTCACTGTGGGTGACGTCGCCACTTTTTTCAATCGATTCTTTCTGCTTCAACTCGTATTCCTCTCCGGAGATTTGTCTTTTGGTTTCAATTTTTGCTTTGACATCATCGTCGGTTGTTAATGTTTCTTTGACTTCCGAATAAAACTCCTTGCCAGATATCTGATGGGTCACGGATTCTCTCTTCGAGATGAGAGTCGTTCCGTCTTCGCTCGCCCCAAAACCTTCGAAAGTTTTTTTAGTAATGTCTTTACCTACAAACTCTTTCTTCATTTGTTCAAATTTGGCAATGGCGTTGTCTTCAAAATCACGCTTCATGTCTTCAAATTTCTTTCTCGTCTCTTCTTTGAAACTTATCTGTGATTCTTGGAAATCTTTTATCTTCGTTGGTGTATCTATGACGACGGTTTCAGTTTTTGTGATTGATTCTGCAGAAATCCTGCTGTCTTCTTTGATTGCTTGAGATTCATCTACGGCCACATCACCTGGCAAAATAGATTTAACGTCAGGTTCTGGGTGTATCGTCAACGCTTCGACGTTTACAAAGGAAATGTTGTCGACATGATGTCTCGTGGGGGATTTGGGACTCGTAGAACGGCTAAGTGCTTTCGCCATTTCAGTCACGAGATCTGAAATTTAAAGATAATCATTTAAAAGATTAGCAAAACAGATTACCATGTATGTTTGGAAGAAATAAGACTGTTATCATCTGTATAATTTTTTTATCGATTTGCATTAAAGCAAGCCAAGTAAGCATGTGGATGATAATTTTTCATTTGATTCAAAAATAAAATGTGACGTTGAAAAATTTTATAGTCCGTTCCAAATATTTTGTCAACTGAGGACAAAAAATTATCTCTGGAATTATTAATAAATGATCTTTTCTTTTGAGGTAGAGATTATTCTTAACACAGTGAAAGCTTATCATTGAATTTTTTTGCAAAGTCAACCAAATATAATATTATTTAAAGTGAGAAAAGTAGTAGAAGAAAAGTGCACATAAGGAATAATTAAAAATGATAGACTTAATGGGTGAAAAATATTTATGAGATGATGATTAAGTTGTATTATCATGATATAATTTCACAACAATTATTGTTTTGTATCTCAGTTATTTAAATTAATTTAATTAATAAATTATTAAATTAATTAATAAATTAATCTATTAAGAAAGACTAAGAGATGTCTAAGCGATGAATATATTAAAGAAAAATACAGATGAAATAGTTTTAATTAATAGTTTTTTCAATAGATTTAGAGTTGAAAAATAATCTTTTGCATCTTACTAATAAAGAAAGAGTTTTATAAAATTAATAGAACTCGAATCCAAACAACATGATTGATGCTGAATGAAATATGGATATGGGATGAAAGATATTAAAAACTATAATTTGTTTCATATTTTTATTTCTAAAGATTCCAAAAAATTAATGCGGTGAAAGATGTCATAGATGAATTTGACAATGTTGGAAGCATAGCATTGAAAATGTCACGGACATTATTTTCAATAGTCAATTGTGCCTGTTTAAATTTAGAATTATTACTGGAATTTGTTGTTGTACTAAATACTAGAACCCACTGAAATATTTAATTCAAATAATGTAAATTTACATTGATAAAATATTTTTGCTGACTGGTATTAAACAGTTTGAGAAAATAGAAAATGTTTTGTTTATTAACAAATTAATGTAATTCTTAAAAATTCTGAAATATAATCTAATATTATAGATTGAAGTTTCGATTGTAGTCATTAATTGTAAAATTACAGAATGTGTTCTCAGTTTTATAGGCTTGGTAATTAAAAATTAGGTATATTGAATTCTGAAGCTGATATTTTTTACTTATGCTTATCGTAGCAATAACATAAACTAGGCTATTTTAAGCTTGAAATATTTGTTTTAATTTTTCATCATATATAATACATATTTTCGTAAAAATAACGTCTTTTATATGTTATACACAAAAATATTGCTGAAGATTTATTTAATTATATCACTATAGCAACAATTTAAATGTTTTCATTAGTATTATATATGTAACTATAAATACATTTTTATACCATTTGAAACGTTTGATATGAAAAATCAGTTTTTTTTATAGAGTCTAGTAATAAGTATTCAACTCTGCCCAGTAAGATATATATCATATCATTTGACAGTTATTCCGCCAAATATATATTTAAATCCTGTCAGAAGAGCCAATTGGTGGAGGTAAGAGCAATATTGTGTTTTTCCTGTTAACAACGCAATCTTCCAAGATGGCCACTGATGAAAACACATAGCTAAAGGATGCCTGTACAAAACGGCCAATTGGAAACAATTTAAGGGAAGCAGAATAATTTCATATACCTTCTAGTAAAATTATAATTGTAAATTATTATAAACATTGGGAAATTATTATTAAATTAATACAAACATTTACAACCATACACAAATAATTGTACATAAGAACTTTTTATAAAAAAGGTCATGGTGTATATTTTGTAATTTCAATTCAAATTGGAATTAAAATTATATCATTAATAATATTGGATTCCGAAAATTTGATGTAGTTTTTAACTTGAATATCGATTTAAATGGTACAGATATACTCAAAAATGGCATCCACAAAAGATATGACAAAACTGCAATCTGAAGTCCTTGACATAATTATTATAATACACCTAGTTAGCTACTGTCAGTTCATGTTAAAAGAATAAAATACTTTGAAAAACTAATACAAGATGGTTTATAAACCTTTTGTATTATAAAATATTATTTCTGACTGTATAAAGTAGTTATGTTGTTGATCCTCACCATGACATCTTTTATTTAAGATCCTTATGCAGACAGTATTTTTAAAAGGGGTAAAATTATATAATAAATTGCTATATAAACAGTTAGAAAACATTTAATAAATACATTATTCTAGCGAAAAAAAAGCATTCGCATTAAAGAAAAATAATTTTCCTTTCAAGACATTACAGAAAAATTCTTGTGTATAAAAATATACAAAAGTTTTGGTATGATAAAAAGCGAAAAGACGGCGATAAAATAATAATCAGGGTTGCGTAAGTTTTTTTCATGATGGCAACACCCCTCATTGCATTTTTTTACTTACCATAAATCTTTGGTATTCATTTGGTCTCCGCGGTTATCGCGAAACAAAAGAAAAATGCATACATTGTGTGAATAGTATGGCCATATAAATATACGTAGCATACCATATTCCATGGGTACTTTAATTATTAATATGCTTATGATAATATGAAGAAATAATAATATTTCATATTATGTCTTCTATAACGATTGGAGCTAAATGTAAACAGATGTTGCAAACGGTGAAACCGGACATAATGAACATATTAAAATAATTATTGTATTCAAATTTAAAAAGCTTGACATCTGAATATTAAATTTATTCAGTAGTAAATGTTTTGATTGACTATTTTGCTATATTTCTTGAGGTAATATTTGTTATTAAATGAACACTGGCAGGAATGCATATTTTTTTAAGTATTATTTAGCAGGCAATTCCCATTTAAGATAAACAAGTTATCATGCAATTTTTTTTGTTGCTTTTAAAAATATACCAGTATATTGTTTGAAAGCTTCCATGTTTAAGAGCAATTGTCTAATAAGTCAAATTTTAGATGTCACTGAACTGCATAAAAGAAAATGAAAACCTTTTTGTTATTATTGAAAACATATTAAACAAAATATTGACAGCTTACAGTTGAAAAAATTTAAATAGATTGTAAAATACTGCTCGAGCAAAAAATAGAAAACAACTTCCTGTCAACTGAGAATACAACATAAAAGACAATCACTCTTAATAAAGGAAAGTATTGGTTGCCAAAGCAAATAATGCATCTCATTAAATAAATTTAAATTTTACTCCACTAAATAGACATACTGCTTAATTTATTATATAGTTCTGTTATAACAATGTACTCCTGGGACTTAAATCTAGAATATAATATTATATAAGAGCTATACTACTAATGGAGAAATATTTTTTAGCTCATAATAATGTGTAGTAGGATATGGGAATATATATATTATATTATACTAATCAATACAATGAATATAAAGGAAATATTAATAATATATTGAATCTATATTTTATGTAGTATTTTACTAGAAGATATTATAAAGTTATTTGCTGTAAAAAGTGTGTGGAGCTAGATATTTTTGATATTCTATAAGGGACCTCATTAGACCATCCATTTTCTAGTGCCGCTGATAGCCTCTCATAGATATTCACTTAGAAAATTCTCTGTCTTCGATGTTATCATATTAATTCCAATTCACCGCTTTGTTAGTGAAGAAATGATAAGCAAAAATAATAAATAATGAATGTTTCAACACACCAAGAAAATGTGCAGGTTAGTAGATATTGAAATAAAATATAAACTATGCTATAAAATTAAAAAGTGACTGAAATTACTAGCATGCCTTTACTAAAAAGAATGTGAAAGTATTATCAACACTGTCAGTTAAAATGGCTTTGATTTTTTCTTTAACTTTGGGTATATTTATTTTTAATATAAAATTAAATTTGATGACTTTGTTATTCCACTGATTGTGCTAAAAATTGTAAGACTTTTTCACTTCTTTAAGAAGCTTCTTCAGATTAATGTTGTAAGAGGCTACATATCGTAACTTCAGACTAACAAGTGTCACAATTTGTAGCACAATCAGTGGAATAACAAATTTATCAAATGTAATTTAATTTTGGCTAAATTTGTGAAAATATTACGTTATTAAATATCTTCGGTAAACTGTCACATAACGTTAAGTCAAAAATTGGGTATTTTCAGTTATGAATAAAGATTGATAGACTAAAACACTATTTTTCTTTCTGAAAAAAAAACATACTCACTCATATTAAATATATTTATTTCAATATTCAAAGAAGTAATACGAAATAAGTCAGCTTTGTTGGCAGTTATTACCGGCAGCAACCTATAAATAACTTAACGCTTTTTAGCTTTCTCAGAAATAAGAAATTAGAAAACTAGTACAGATTTCTTATTTCTACAGCTGCCCAAAGCCGATTAGATGACTGAAAGTTTTTTGGCTGTTCAAATTTTGATGAATTGTTGTTTACTCATTTGTCTTATTGTCTTCGACTACGCTACGTAGACAGTTTGCTCCATGATATTCGAACAATTCGATTATCTCAAAACAAGGTTTTTTGACTTAACATTTTCTAGCAGTATACCGATGATATTTAAGTGCAGATTTTTCTTTGATTTGAATTTATGATATTTTATTTAAATAAAGTACGTGTTCAATAATTGAAATTTGGGATGTTTTTATATGAGATTTAACATTTAATGTCTTCAAGAATGGATGCACCCAAAGAGACAGCAAGCTATTTTTTTGTATCATTTTAAACAAAAATGCGCTTCATTTATATCTGTTAATAATTTATTGTTTAATTATATTTTAAAACTAAACAATAAATAATAAATATTATTAATAAAACACCACATTCCTTTGTACTTTATTTGACTTTATTTAATAGGTCTAGAATATTGTGTTTTTACTAATATAATGCCTTTCCACCAAGTATTGACAGTGAACACCCTAAACGTGATTAATAAATATTATAGATAAAATTTGCAATCCTCATTGATTCTGTTTAGTATTTTTGTTTTTCATTTCATTCAGAAAAAATATTTTTGAATGCCAAATTTAAAAGAAAAATATTTTTGACAGTTAGATTGGATATATTTTTCTACTAATATTAAAAATGTTTTTATGACTTGAATAAACAGAAAGAACTTCAAACTAAATCAGTTAACAAAAACAAAAACAAAAACTAAATTGAAATTGTTTTGGCAAAATAATAAACTAACAGTTTCACTTTGTGTGGTGTGTATATTGTTGTCAGAAACTGTATTTTTCTGTGACAATATGACATCATAAAAAATACTTTGTCACATAATTAGAAATTATAATCAAAGAATTTATTAATTACAGTAAAAGCCAGCTGCCAAATCAGAAGCCACGGTCCGTTACTATTGCTTGATAAGTAATGTATGGTGCAATAGAATTCAATCGTAATCAATATTAAATAAATAAAATGAACATTTTTCAGGTTGTCTTACCTGTAGGCATTGACTCTGTATCGAATTGGAGATGGTCCTTGAGAACTCTAATGTCTTTGGGGGAAAGCTTACTGGGCGTCTGATCCGGAAAAGCTTCAGGACCTAGTGGGGAATTTGGCCAAACTACAGTTAGCAAGCAGATATGACACTTATTATTGTAATGGAAATTGTTATAATATGTATATGCTGCCATCTATTGGAATGAATATGGTAACTGTAGAAATGTAGATAATTATGTTATATGTTTCTGTAGTGCTGGTCTACAATTAATGCAGTAGGCTGCGTACAGTGTGACTTGTAAGTGTGGTCTCCCTATCACGCTGCATGTAGTGTTAAGATGGCTAGACACCTAGTGTCAGATAATGTTGTAGGCAGCTGACAGTGTTTATTGTAGACCAAAGCCTTAGAAAATTTACTGGATATCAAAATCAAGATATAGTAAACAAATATTATATTCTCGTTTAGCAACGAGGTGGTATAAGGCAAGTGTGGTTTTAAAAATCGCACTTTTGAATAAAAAAAATAATTTGGTATGTATATTCTTTGTTAATCTAAATTTTTATAAGCCATTGTCAAGTTATGTCTGAAAATGTTAAGTAAATTAAAAAGATCCCCTGAACAAAAATAAATCTATAAGGTACCCTTTGGTTGCTGTCCTGTAAAATCTGCGATCGAAGCAACTCCAGTTTGCTCTCGGTGAATTAAGTCCACTGGCGAAGGTGGAGGTGTTTTTGAGAATTTTAATGACAGACCTGAAAAATAAGATTACTTTTTATAAATGAAACAACTCAATTACTGTTGTGAAGTGACAGCACAATTAATATTTTAGTTTTAAGGTGACACTCAACTCTTGGTTAGTTCAAAGTTAAATAAAATCATTGATTTTATTATTTGATATTCAGGGTATGAATTTATGTGATCTCTTGTCTATTTGGGGCGATTTCAAATGATTATTTTCTTAATTGAAAATTTCGACTGAAGGGGCTTGATGGAATTTCAATATAAAATTTGAAAAATTCAAATTGACTATTTTATTCTCCTTGAGTTTATTTTAAATGATTAAGCATTCAAGAATATCTGGTATTAAAATTTGCTGTTAGGTGAATAAATCTTAATGTAAATAGTGATACCATTGGAAGAATTTATAGATATAGTTAAATAAATTATTAAATAAATTTTCCTGCCATCCAAAATTGAGCTAATCTTGATTTTAGCCACATATCGTTTGGCAAGTACCTCGTTAGCGAAAGTTTTACTAAAATTATTGACATTCGATACTTGCTTTGTTTTTCTGCAAATTTATATTCATAGAATGTTGGAAATTCGTTTTGATCAGTGTTTTTTAAGACAACTTGTATTTCATTTACGAACTTATACAATATTTATAGAAATTATTTAATACACTTACCGTGTGTCACATGACTCGTATCAATTCTGATGATGGATCCGTCAGGCTGAGAGATTCCTTCTAAGAGATCCGAACATCTCCTCACCAATCGGTCCACATCTTTCATCCCAGGAAACTTGTCAGTTTCTTCCACATCATCCATAGACAGCTCTGGACTTCTATCGTCATCTAAGATATTCTCTAAGGGGATTTCTTCCTCTTCGATCTTATCTTCTGCATGAGAAGTTTCTTTTACAGTTTTAGCGGTAGACTCTGTAATGGTGTCACCCAGTTCAAATTTCTCCAACTCTGTTGATTCCTGTTTTATGAAGTGCTCTTCTCCGAATTTAAGTGCAACTCCAATAGGTGCACTTTCAGTAACGAAATGCTTAGATGTTGTTGTCGTGGATATTTGTGTACTTTCTGATGTTTTTTGAATTGAATGTGTCGTGGATTCTGATGTACTCGTTACTGTGTGTAAAGTCTCAGTGTGAATATCAACGGTTTCTTGGGGCTTAATGTCCTCACCGGTAGATGTCGCTAAAGCTGAGCCAGTATCTGAAATCAACTTTATAACATGTGACTCGTTCTTTGCCAGTGCTCCTTTTGAATCAGAAGATACCAATTTATCAGTTGTATGACTAGTATGTAACACTAAGTCATCAGGCTTATAGTCGATTCCGACTGATGCTGCCAATGTTAAACTGGCATCTGCAATCAATTCTGAAATAGGTTGATCGTGGGATTCTGTGGTTTCAAATATAGGATGATCCTTATCGGAATGTTCAATATGAACTGTTTTTGGTTTGTAGGTTACACCGATAGATGCAGCTAATGTTGTGTTGGCATCTGAAATCAACTCACCTATAAATGAATCTTGTTTTTCAATCACATTT
The DNA here is from genome assembly GCA_031772345.1 of Himalopsyche anomala. Taxonomy (NCBI): domain Eukaryota; kingdom Metazoa; phylum Arthropoda; class Insecta; order Trichoptera; family Rhyacophilidae; genus Himalopsyche; species Himalopsyche anomala. The sequence goes on from CM062823.1 coordinate 35,726,050, forward strand.
TTTGATTCCGCTGCTTTGGATTCAGTTTGATCCTTTTCTGAGAGGGCATCTTCGTATTCTTCTGGTCTAAGTTCAATGCCAGCTGAAGCGGCCAACGCAGAACTGGCATCCGATATCGATTCACGTACGAATGAACTTTGTTTTTTAATTATCGTTATTGATTCAGATTGATCGTCTCCAGATAGGGCATCTTCATATTCTTCTGGTTTAAAATGAATTCCGACTGTAGCGGCTAATGTAGAACTTGCGTCTGAAACCAATTCACCCACAAATGAATCTACTTTTTTAAGCAAACTCTTTGATTCTACCACTTTCGATTCAGTTTGATCTTTTTCGGAGAGGATGTCTTCATAGTCCTCTGGCTTAAAATCAATTCCTACTGCACCGGCTAATGTAGAACTGGCGTCAGATATTAATTCACTGACAAATGAATCACGTTTCTTTATTAAAGTAATTGATTCAGGTTGACCTTTTACAGGGAGAGTTTCTTCTTGTTTATCTGACTTAAAATGAATTCCGGCTGTAGCGGCTAAAACAGAACTTGCATCTGATGTCAATTCACCTATAAATGAATCTTGTTTCTTAACTAAGGTTATTGATTCAGTAGCAACCGATTCAGGATGGTCTGTTTCAGAAACGACATCTTCGTATTCATCTGGCTTGAATTCAATTCCGACTGTAGTCGCTAATGTGGAACTGATAACTTTTTTGATTTCAGTCATAGATTCAGGTTGATATTTTTTAGAAACCACATCTTCGTGATCTTCAGGTTTGACATGGATTCCGACTGTGGCGGCCAATGCAGAGCTGGCGTCTGATATCAATTCACCTACAAATGAATCTTGTTTCTTAATTAATGATATAGATTCAGGTGTCATTGATTCGGGTTGAACTTCTTCAGAAAGAACGTCTTTATGTTCTTCTGGCATAAATTCAATTCCAACTGTAGCAGCCAAGGTTGAACTGGCATCTGATACTAGCTCACCAACAAATGAATCTCGTTTTTTCATTAATGTAACAGATTCCACTGTCTTTGATTCAACATGATCTTTTTCATACGGAGCATCTTCATGTTCTTTTGATTTCAATTCGACTCCAACTATAGCAGCCAATGTGGAACTGGCATCCGTTACCAGCTCACCTACAAGTGAATCTTGTTTTTTAGTTAATGTTACAGATTCCACTGCTTTTGATTCAGGTTGATCTTTTTCAGAAAGAGCAACTTCATGTTCTTTAGGCTTAAATTCAACTCCGATTGCAGCAGCTAATGTAGAGCTGGCGTCCGCTACTAGCTCACCTACAAAGGAATCTTTTTCAGAAAGTTCATCTTCATGTTCTTCTGGCTTAATTTCAATTCCGACTGCAGCGGCTAGTGTGGAACTGGCATCAGATGCCAATTCAGATAAATGATGTTCTTGTTTACTTACAGATTCTTTAGATCCGGATTCTTTAATTTCCTTAGCATCAGGCCCATGACCAGAAGAAAGCATTGTAACAATTTCTTTAGATTCTTTACGAACAATCGAACTGCTTCTGATCAATTCTCCAGACATAAGATTAATTCCAATGGAGGCGGCGACGGTAGCTCCGATTTCTGAAAGAGTCGATGGAATATGATGCTGGCGATCAGAGTCCTCTTCGTCTTCGTCTACTGATATTTGATTTCTGATTGAATTGAAATGTTCTTGAGCTGCATCTATTTTAGCATCGGTCGTTCCAAATTTGGATCCCAAATCTTCAAGCTTAGAAACTAAGCTTTCAGTGGTGTGTAAAGTGCTTTCGATTATCTTTGTCTCTGACGTCTCGTGGACGGTTTTGGTTCCAGTGGACGATTTTTCTACAGTTGATACTGTTGTGGTGACTGTGGATGATTCGAATCCTGGCTTAGATTGCTGCATTGTCGTCTGTTTGCTTGTTGTGGTGTACAAGTTATCATCATCAAAGCCCATCTTAAAGAAAATTAGACAATAATTTAAATTCAAGCAATGAAGAATTTTGGTGTGATTGGCATAGTCCAGAATTGGTGAAGATTCCATTATCAGTATCAATTTCACACAGGACACGTGGTCGAGTGTTCAACGTTGTTGACTTCAGTATGAGCAGTTTCATAAATTGATCATTCAATTGATTTATGGATTTCTGTTCAAAGAATGTCTGGGATGTCTAAAATTCCCTACCACCAATTGAATCCTAAAACGGGGAGTAGGCAAAGTGATAAGTTAAACACTAGCCCTGTCCTATTTGGAAAAGAGGGGTTGAGCGACTGAGTAACCTTCATTTCTGCCAGAAGAACTTCTGTTGTGTAGCTTCTTTACGAGCCCATACTCTCCACATTGAGAGTGGACATAGTAAAGAAAAAGCACCCTTGTCAAGCATGTCCGCTTCCAATGTGAAGCATATGGCCTCCTAATGGAGGTATCTCAACAGAAGTTTTTTTACAAGACCGTTAGACGCTCAACCTCAATTTTTTCAAAGTGAGTAGTAGGGAAAGTAGGATAAGGTTAGAATAGGACTAGTGGTTGACTAATGGCTATTGCTACACCCAGTTATTAAAAGATCAGAAGGATGGGAGGAGAGGAAATAATGTGAATTGACATCACAAACACCATGTCTTCGATCACAACTTTGAATTGAATAATTCTCAAATTCACTGTGATCTGACCGGGATCGAACCCAGACCTGCGTAATCGGTAGAGTGAGCTCTAACCAACTGGGCCACAGCAGGCGACTATATATACGGATGATAAAAAATAGCATTACACAGCGTCATCTACTACACCCTAAGTCATGAATTATAAAAGACACTCCGAATTTAGAGACTTACATATATTTATTGAGGAAATATGGTATTTAAAATAAAGTGTTTTTTTTTGTAATTTATACTTATAGTAGTACCAAAAATGTTTAATACGACTAGACTATGTTTAATTCTGATATTGTACCTCTTTTTCTGGGAAGAAATCATCTGCATCATCAAGAGAATCTTGCTTCAACTTAGTAGTATCAAAACTGGGTACATAACCAGCGTCACCTTCCGATGTCGGTTCAATTATCTCCAGAACTTTGGCTTGATCCAATTCTTTAAATAGGAAACACGTATATAAAATCTTATGTACACAGTCAAAACATAATTAAAATTAACAAAGAATAAAAAAAGTTTAGGTCAACAAAGACTAAAAGGAAGAATTTGGAGACTGCTTATCTTTGTTGCATTATGCAAAAACCAAGGGCTGTCAAACTAATGAAAATGGTAAGTGTTCGAAAATTCAAGGAAAGAGTTGGTTTGTGGAAATAGTTTTAGTGTATAATTCCTCTGAAGAAGAAAATAGCAAATTAATATTGAAAATAGTTTTAGTAAGTACCTGATTCAGAATCGGTGCATATTTTCTCTTCTACTTCGTCTGGAGACGAGTGGACGGAATAGTCCTTTACTTCGTCTTTTGATAAGCGTTTTCCGAGAGATAAGTGTGTTTGTTTCATATCATGGGAAAATGTTGTTGTAGCAGAAGCAATACTTTCTAGAGCCGAAGCAAGAGCAGATGCTTTTACTGTTGTTTCATCTTCATCTGGTTTATCGGACACAGTTTGACTGTAGAAAAAAAAAATATTTCACTATAAATTATAAAGCTTTACAATTAATATTCGGTGTTGATTTTCAAATATATTATGATATCAAAGGCAGAACTGTCCATACATGATGTATGGAACAGTTCTGCTTTTGATACCAGAAGACAAATTTATTGTATTGAATATAAACAAGGAACTTGCGTTTCATCAATGCCAGGGAGACGAGGCGACTCTGAATCCTGATCAAAACAAAATGGCTCCACATCATCGAGAGAATCTCCTCTCACAGCACGAAGAGCTTTGTCATAAATTGGTTCTATAAAACAAAAGTTATAATTAAGAAATGACAATATTAAAATGATGTCAGTAGCAAATTTTATTGGTTTATATGTGGGTGTGTAATCTCAAAATTTTCTCTGAAAAAAGGTTTTAAATGGCAAAATTAAATATAAGGGAATGAAATTTCTATATATAGAAATATTTGTTACCAAGTATGGCCTTTGCTCTAGATTCAATGTCATGTTTATCAGGTCTGGCTTGCGGAATGCTGTCTTCAGACTCTTCAAATGTATAATCTCTCGAATCTGTCAAGCTGGGAGCGTCTGAAGCACGTTTTCCTGCCCTGGCCGTCAGTTCCAAAGAACCTCCTTCTCCTGTGCTGCCAAGTGAGGCTCGTTTTATTCCTTCTATTGAAAAAATCAAATCAAATTATGAAACTGATGTAATTTTATAAATTTAACAGGAAAAAATAAACATTTCAATATTGTGACCTACTCAATGAATCATCTAGTTTTGAAGAAACGGCTGACACTGCATCGGAAGCAGACTCTTTCATTCCAGTCAGTTTATCTTCAATTTTCCCTAAAATAGATATTTTAACATCATTATCATCGTCCATCACCAAATTAGGAGACTTTATCCCGGCACCGTGCAATGTATCACTGGATGCTTTCATATCTGAATCATCAATTTGAGCACCGCTGTCACTGGAAACCTTGCCTGTTACACCATCTTCCGAGCTTATCCTGTTGGATATGTCTCCTTCTGATGATTTTTTGTCTGACATTTCAATTTCACGACTGCTTTCTGAAGATATTTTGTCTGAAAGTTCTTCCCTTTCGAAAGATGAGAGTCTCTCGTCAGGGAAATCGTCGGTAGCTTCCGTTACAAACATTTGGAATTCGGTAGCTCTTTGTGGTATTTCTGGAGGTACAATAGTCATTTTTGCAATATCTCCGTCTTTCAATTCGAGCGAAGAGAAATTGGTTAAAGAGACTGATTCATTTCTTGAATGCCGTTTGGTAATCTTTTTGAACAATGTTTCTTCTCCTACGTCACTTGGTTCTCGTTTGCTTTCGAATATTCTATCTGATCCCTCGCTGTCTTCATCTTTGCTATCAGATTTCGCTTTCATAAATTCAAATTGAACATCAGAATCATTAAAATCTTTGTCAGAATCTAATCTTTCATCATCGATCAGACTGGAGTCAATATTTTCATCTACGCCTTCTTCGATTTCTGAAGATATTTTGGGCATTTTAAAGTCTGCATCTTTACCTGAGGGATCAGACTTATCTGATTTTAAAGAATCGGCTTCTGATGGTCTTCGTGAATCATTATCTGTTCCATACTGCTCAGATTCTTCCAGAGAATCAGAATAAATTCTCTTAGAAAAGAAGCAATCTTGAACAGACGAATCGTCTTCTGGTACAGTTTCAATAAATTGTCTCGCCTTTGCACTAATTTCTTGTGTCGGTGTCTGAAAATGAATAGTAATTTTGTTAAATCATCTCTTAAAAATATTGACATACTACAAAAAGGTTGGATCTCCACTCATTGTGACAGACAATAGCAAATTATTTGTATTTACACAAAATATATTATCTGAATAAACATGTTGCTAAATCAAATGTTGGATACGGCGAAACCAAATAATTGTAACAAATTATTACCCTGGGCTTCTTTTTAAACTTGTCACCCAATTCTCCAGAGCTGAAAATGCTCTCCTGTTCCAAGAACCTTGCTGTATCAGCTCTCACAAGAGCAGGCTTTGCAGTAACAGCTGCAGATTCAATCTGCGAAGCAACTGTGGCAGCGGCGGCAAAGGCTGCTCCTATCTGAGTCTCTTCCATGTCAGAGAACTGTGAAGCTTCATCCAATGAATCGCTGCGACCGGGGCGAGATTCTTTTGAATACACCTGCAAAGAGTTTCATTGACTCTATGATTAGGAGATATCAGATGATGAAGACCTAATCAAGGTCAAATATTTATGTAGAAAAATCTATTAAAAAATAAAACACTTTTTATACTAATTCCACATCTTTTAAAAAGATCAGGACCAATTTCGCTCATCATGAGCAGATGAAAATATAAATCGACACAAAGTTATTTATATAAAATTGACTAAAACAAATAACAAACTGTAACAAGCAATTGGTAAAAGAATTAATGAATAATGATGCAACTAAAAATGAATGAAATAAATTGTCTACCTATAACTAAAATATGAACTCTCCAGAGACGAGAATTTTTTTTCAATAAAAAAATGTTGTTTTGAGCCGTATTGAATTCACAAATAATTCTCTAGCAAAAATAATAAAAAAAATCAGAGAAGTCGTGTGACCACACGGTCACGCTCATCCTTATACTCTCTGTATAATATAGGGTAAGGACAGTAGTAAGGACGAGCGTGACCATATGGTCACATAAACATTCGATGTTGAAATATAGCTAAACGTGAAATATTTACAATTTGACCTCTTTCGATCGACACAATTTCATAACAAATACATTAGTAAAAGTAGTGTAAATAATAAAATAATAACTAACAATTTCAAGAGGTTAATTTTTGAGAATATCGTATATGTTTTTGGTAGTTGTGTCCCTCCCTGAGCTGAAGTTAATATCCTTTTTTAACCGAAATTGAGTGAAGGCAATGATATTCTGGTAGAAAAAGGATAAATTGTGGAATCAATAGATATTGGTGTTTACTGTATTGTATTATGCTCAAGCCCAATTTTTGTGGGTTAAGGACGACTTACAAATAAAATTAATGACATTTACATTTCAAAAGATATCACGAGTAGAAAATGAGTAACACTTTCCTATGTTATTAATATTAGAATAATTGTATTACCTTAGATTCTGATTGCGACACATAGCTGTCCCTTTCCGTACTCTGAATAGAGTCTGCCAATGAGTCAGTCCTATCAACTGTAGACTGCCAACAGGGAAGAGGTGATTCCTGGGAAATATGTCGCGGAGAGTCCTGCATCCCTTGAAGTGCAGAAGCAGGTTGGGATGTATCGGATGTTGATATTGTTTCTGTTTTCAGATCGGAAGATTGTGTTTTTGTCTGTAAAATATAACTACATTGAATTTTTGAAAAACATTTACATTCATCAAAGAAAAAGATTTCAGTTGTCTTAACAATGCGAATTATTTTCAAATGATTGTCTAACCATTTTTGTTGTAATATCTGCAGCTTCGAATGAAAGCTGTTCTTTCATATGAGACTCGCTCTCATCGTCTGTCGGTTGTATCTGAGCATCCTCATCTGAAGATATCTGCAAAGAATCTTCGAGAGAATCAACTCTCAATCGGTCCACATCTGTTTCCTTGACTAGCTTGACAGTCTCGTATTCCATGGCTTTCCTTTCTCTGGATAAAAAGTCATCTTCTGCTTCTTCAATCAATTCTTGTTCAATGTTGATTGTCAATTTAGGTGATTTGAGAGCTTCCGATGATAACTTCTCCTTCGATTTGGAAGGCTCAATTTGACCTAATTTTTCAGTGCTTATTTGTTCTTCGAGCATTCCAACTTTCTGTTTTACAGTCACTACTTGAGATTCCGGTTCGGTTTCTGAATCGGTAGATTTCTTCATGTATTCGTTATCCTCTTCAGATGAGAATTGCACAATTGTTGAATCTGTTCGCATCGCTCTCGGAAATGATTTAGGTAAATTTTGTTGAGCTCCTTTAAAATAGTTATCAGTGTATTTATCGATTGTGTGATCTGCGGAAGCCATGAAAGTTTCTTCAGCTTTCATTAATTCAGCAGCAAAATCTGCAACGAGATCAGGACTTCCCGGATCTTTTGATGAATCCTTAGTTCCTTTATAGATGATATCTTCATGTTCAGTTTGCGATCGTATTTGATCTTTTATAAAGTCTTCAGTATATTCAGCTGATGTTCCGTGTCCTTCAGTATGTTTTTTTAAAGCTTCTTCTGTCAATTTGAATTTAGACGTTTCGAGCTTTTCTGTTTTACTAGTTTTTTCAGATTGCATTTTACTTTCAAAACTGCTTATCTTTTGTTTCAGTGGGGCTTCGGCAATGTCTCTACCTTCGAATGATATAGTTTCCTCCGTAGTGGTTATAGTTTTCATTCCTCCATCTATTGTAGTAATGGTTTCTTTCTTAATTTCTGTTTTAGCAGTAGGATGAGCTCCTTTTAGTATGGTTTCTTCTATAACCTTAGTTTCTGTAATTCGCTCATCTGGTTTCTTTTGAGTAACTTTTATATCTGAAAAATCGCCTGAAGAAAATCTTATCATTGATTCGTTTCTGACGTGTTTTGGCATGTGGCGTGGTCCAGCTTTGGGTAAAACCTTCTCTTTCGGTGATTCAACTTGCTCTACGACCGGGGGTGTAGGAGGTTTCTTAATTTCATCTTCTTCAGAGGATTTCTTCGATAATTTTCCTACTGAATCTTTTGTGACAGATTCTGTGGATACCTGTAGAAGAAAAAATATTAAATTACATTTTCTCACAATTCTTCCAACAATTGAATATTCATCTAACTGAACCTATATTAATTGATACCTGTTGAACAACTGATGTCTGTTGAACATGGAATTTCTTAATTTCCGGATTGATTTGTTTTTTGATTTCAATGATTTCCTCCTTGAGTTCTCGTTTCTGTTTCGAACTTGGGACTTTGCTGGAACTCAGCTTCCGCGTTATTTGAATTTTTCTTTCTGCAACGCTTTTCTTCACGCCTGAAAAGATAAAATCATTAACTGACAAAAAGTAATCGGTATGTTGGTAAACTGCATCGCATACATTTTTTTACAAATGAGGTGTAAGAGATTAAGAACAATTATTTACCGTCTTCCTCTTCGCTCTCTTCAGAGGGAGTCAAAGAGGGCTCAATATCACTACCCTCTTCAGTCTCTCCTACGTAAGACTTTTCTTCGGGTGAATACTTGGCCTCGTCTCTTTCCCCAACAGAATCGTCCATTGCAAATTCTTTGTTTCCCTTCTGTTGTTGATTTCTGAGAAGATCGTCTTCAATGCGCTGGATGTCATCCTTGTCGAGAACCTTGTTCACATCTTCCTGTTCCAAGATCGGGCTGCCTGTTCTATCTTTTTCAAAAAGTTCTAAAAAAAAAAAAACTCATTAGCTGCACCGGGAAAATCTGTGTGAACACAAGAAACTTTGTTTGCATAATTGATTTTTGTCAATACCTGAATCAGGACTTTTATAGCCAACAATTTCTTCAGAAGACTGTCGCTCCTGGTAAATGTTTCTTTGAATTCTTCTTTCAGCATCGGCCATGCTTTGTGGAAGAAGAACATCTTCTCGTCCTATTCTACACAAGGCTAACTCCAAGGCGTTATCTAAATGCAACAAAAATATGAAAAATTGTTAAAATACGCCAATATTAACAGCATATTTCGAAATCAGTAATGGGATAAAATATATGTGATATGTAAATTTAGAATTCTTTACCATGAGCCTTAAGTCCTCCTTGTTCTTGCCACAGTTTGAGCATAAGCGCAGCTTGTTGAGCTCCATTGCTTCCTTTTTCTCGTATGCTGCCAACACTTGCAGAACTCACTCCCAATTCGTAAGCTAATGGGACCCAGTCCATTCCCAACAGGTTGCATATTGAAGTTATCCTAGAAAATTGTTTTGAAGTGCAATTATTACATAATTATATGGCCATAGTGACTGATATTCAAATATTCCAGGTTGCACTAATGATAATGTAAATATATTGCTGCCGTTTTTAAAAAAAGTATTGTGGTTGAAACATCATGGAAAATATTCCAGTTTCAGTGGAGAGCTTTGTCGTTCATGTTTTTGAAATAGTACAAAAGTAGATAGAGTCAAATCTCTAATTTTGATAAAAACATACCTCGCATCACTGATTCGGATCTGCCCTTTAGTTTCGAGGTCTTCGTGATGAACGAAAATATTGTTTTCTGCAGCAGCGATTTCGTCAGTCACAATGTGTTTACTTTGGTATGCGAAAAGTGTGAGATCTATCGGAACCACTTCTTCAGGCAATAGAATATTCAACACACAAATCTAAAAAATGAACAGAAATATTAATATCTTGCATTTATCAATTTAATAATTTCATTCAAATTGGTAATTGCTCAGCCTACAGAGTACTTAAGTTCAAAAACAGTGATGCTCCAATTCAAATCCCAAAGTACATCTTACATTTAAACTGTCCATTAGTAGGATTAGGTTAGACTAGTTAAAGTTGCACTGTTCATAACAGACTATTTTATAATATTTAAAATAATTCATAGTAATTTATTTTTTATTTATGGTGCATACAAATATTAAGACCATTACAAGAATATTTGAAAGGATCTCGAAACATTTTTTTAGTAAAATTAAAGCTTATTGTTGTATGTTGCTTTATGTATCAAGAAAGCTGATGAATGACTTACTGGAGGTTGTGTAGGTTCCCCTTTAGGCCTCTTGGGTTCTCTCATAAATTGACATCTTGCGACTGCATCAGCATGCGAGCCCCTCACCATCGCTCCCAAGCGTAGCCTACTTTCTTTGAATGCTCTGAACTCCAATTTTGGCTGTTCTCCACTTTTCGCAACAGGTGTGAAGTTACCACCGAATTCCAAATAGACAGGTTTGCCTTCGTGCACCTAGTGACCAGAAATATAAAGATGTCGGTTTGAATATTTGGAAATAACCAAAACAAACATTAATTTTAATTCGGTGGAGGTTCAAAATCCAATAAATCATAATAGAGAAAAAATAAATACTATAAGTAATCATATCACATTATGTCAAGCCTAATATTAAAAGGAAAAACCTATGCCAATATCCAATTTAATTTAGCTCACAATAGATTGCATTCAGGTATAGAAATGAAACAATGCTCACCTCAACATCTCGACTCTTGGCAACTTGTGAGAACCTCTCCATCCTTTCCAAAGTTTTATCTTCTTTATCATCAGTAACACAAAATACTCTTAGTTGAGCTTCAAGGTGTTCTGTCCTCTTGGCATAGACAACGAACTTTGCCATGAACGGTACATGAATCGCTTCCCTGGTTGGACAGAATATATTTAGTCATTTTGTTAAGCTTATGTCATTAATAGTAGTACAGTATTGTCGTACATATTTATAGGGTGTTTTTTTTGAGATATATTTTACGCACTCATCAAACGCTTTATTCAATAAATTGATTGTCGTGTGTGCTGTGTGTCATGTTGCGCTGTATTTTTTAAAACAATACCTCTTCCACATTAATACAATTCAACTGGGGAAAGAAAATGTTGGTTATTATGGATTTATAGGGCTCTCCATTGTCTGTATTCTGGTTTGTCATCATTTTTGATGAAATAAATTTGCACAAACTGAGCACAAATCAGCTGTCAGCTGTCATTGAAAACAGTGTTTTTAATTTGAAAAGCAGACATCTAAGAATACGCAAGCTACAAAGAATTTTTTACTTGAATAAAAAGTTATATGAATCATTTTTCTCAATATTTCTAAAGTGTTCCCGAACATCATTGCTTATCACAAAAGTCACAATTGGTTGAGTGAACGAGCAAATCTTGTGGCAAAGAACAAGGATGTGGATCATTTAAATTTCACAATTTAAAATCAAATCATTGGTGCACTGCATCCCTTCAAATTTATCGACTGTATAACAAACGAAGACGAAGCAACCAAATATCAAACTGAATTTTTAAGCTCATTGGATCTGCCTGGCTTGCCAACTGAAGGTTGGCTAAGTAGTCATCATGCTTCAAGTTATCAAGTTAACACAACATTTATTGATTCTGAGGTGGTATGAAGTTCGCCGGGTCAGCTAATTTAAAATACAATAGGGTAGATAAAATGCCATTCACAAATATGATTTTATGAATACCTGTATAATTCTGTGGCCATTTTGGTAGCTTCACTGACATTTCTGCAGTCCATAAGCCAGTAGCGAGCGGAGACAGTTGTTGTGAAAGAAACACAGTCGTTGACAAACGTGAGAGGAGTGCTGTCAGTGACATCTTCCCAGTGTGCTCGATTTGTACCACCTGGTTTGTTATTACAATAATGTTAATCTAGCAAATGTGTACTGGAATTAACTGTTTATGGGTGATTGAAGACTTTACCTAATGGTTCATCAAGAATTAAACCGCTAAAGTATTCATATTGATTAAAAGCTTGTTGCAATTTCATCAGGTAAATATTATGTTTTTATGAAATTATATTTAAAACAAAATGAGCTCTATGAGACAGTGCTTCCCAACTGATATTCTTTGGACCGGGGTGCAGGTTTATCGAAATTATCTGTCTCTATAGAAACACATTTTCAATTTGACTGTTATATTTTTATTTTTAGGTATATTAGGTGTATTAAAAAGATTAGCAAACACTGCTATAAAAAATATCATTGTTAATACAATTATAATCTTAATATTTGACAGAATGCGTTAGTATTTATAATTTAAGGGTTCACCTGTTGTTATTTTGTGAATATTAATTTTCAATTTATAATTGTTACTTCATTTTTTATGTAACTAAATATTACATGTGTTTCATTGACAATTATCCTCAGACTAAGTATTCAACATTAAATATTCAGTCTGAGAATGCTTCACAAACATACAAACACAGTTAAATAACAAGTAGAGCAAAGTTATCAACATTAATGTTGCAGAAATGGGGTTCATAGGAATAGTTTTCAATTGTCAGATAAGATTTCTAGCAGAAAAATATTTTTGAAGCTAAGTGAAAATTACAAAAAATGTCATTTTATTTATATTAGAAGCATCATCTATGTAAATAGTTTTAATTTTAGAAAAAAAAGGTTTATAGTTTATTAAGTGATACTAGATGGGTGTTTATAAACCTATAAGTAGATAAATTTGTCAACATTTCAATGGTTATTTGTCTATCTATGACTTCATTACATATATTATTACAAATTCAAGCTCGTTTCGGCTTTTTGATAATTAATTTTTCAGCCACCGCAATATTAAAAAGAATTGATACATATAATAGCTACCTGAATATTTTTTAATAAGATATTGTCAATTTGGATAAAATAAATTTGTATCAGCAGAAAATTATACTATTTTAAAAAACAGGCAATGTAAAATTTTACTTCAAGCCAGTAATTTATTATACCAATGATTTTACATGCAGAGGATCATTCTGAATTCACATTGCCATACAAAATATTATTTACACTAGGTAATAAATAAAAATAAAAATATATTTCACTACTGCCACAATATATTTTGATTGATAAGTAATAAATTAATTTTATTAGTGATTCCAGTATTGATTAGTGTAATTTTAATCAGTGTCAAGAGTGACATATATCAAGAAGATTACTATTGCTAAAACTCTGGTCTCATTATTCATTATTGAAGGGTAAGCGCAATGGTCTACAGAGACATCTATAATTTTGAAAAATTGTTAAGCGATTTATTTACAAAAAATCCTGTAATTGAAAAAAACTAGCTGAAAAGGATATTAAAATCTCCTAAGTTGAGTTAAGCATTTCTTATTATTCTATTCCACTCACAGTTTTCTGTAAAAGAACAAACAAGGAGCTGGTGGCGTACTGAAGAGGAGACCTCTTATTTTTTTACTTTCGATGGTTTCGGCGGTAACTTTGTGGAAGTTCATTTTAATATAAAATTTAAATTAACTTTGATTATTCCACGTATTGTGTAACTAACTGTGACATGTGTTTTGCCTCTTTCAGAGGCATCTTCAGACTTGAATGAAGCAAGATTGATTCATTACTTATTACTTAAGAAAAAATTGCGATAGTAAGTCTGAAGATGCCTCTGAAAGAGGCAAAACACATGTCACAGTTAGTTACACAATACGTGGGATAATCAAAGTTAATTTAAATTTTACTCTTATTTTTTATTAATAAATAAATTTATCTCAACCAAAATACACTATTATTTTTTTCAAATATAGTCAGAACTAACGATAAGTAATAAATAAATATCATCATTCGTTTTTTTTTTAACATTTAACAATACTACTTTTGATAGAATAAACATTGAATGTTCAATAAAATCTGAAAACAATGAAAAAGCTAATGTTAATATTAATGTATTTCATTTTGTCAATGTTTAATAAAATTTTCAAAAAAAAAAAATGTTTTCCTTGAGTTTTATCAATTATTTATTGTAAGAAAATAATAAGTCGCTGTTTAAACACGCTGCTGGTCCCCTGTTCATTATATACAATACACTATTAGTGGAATAGTATAATAAGGTATGCCTTTATCAACTGGGATATTTTAAAAATTCTATTCAAATAGATTTTATCAGTTATTATAGGAAGGTTTGAAAATAAGTAACTTAATAATTTGACTTAATTACGATGACTCTGTAGACCCTTGCAGTCATCCTGTAAATCATCATCAAAAAATTGTAAAAAATAAAACTTTGTAAAAAATAAAGCAGTTGTAATTCCTTTGAGAATTTTTATGATATTCAGAATATTTTTAATTATAGTGTTTAGTTGAGTTGTCTAATATAAATTTTACAATTTGATTGTCTTACTTGTTTTTGAGAAGAATGATGTAAAAAAATGGTTAATGTCTATTATGCCGTGTATAAATTGTATACAACAGCGTAGCAAAGCTTCTTTGCAAGGTGACCAAATAATGATACGCTGAGCAAATCCTCATGAATTAGTTTCATACCGTCATTGTTCTGGCAGAAGTTGGTAAGTAACAGATCGATAGTTCTCAGTAAACAGCAAATGAAAAATTTAAGCTTTTAGGATAAAACCTTGATATTTTATGTTACATGGTAATTATAATATCAAAATATAGATGCGTTTATGCCAATCTGATACGATTGCCTATACAAATATTTTATATTAAAGATCTTCTTTGTATACTTAACTCAATTCTCTTATGTTCTGAGAATTAAAGAAATATTTGAATTGACCAATATGAAAATTTGTATTTTCATCATTAGTTATTATTGGTATGATATTATCGAGGGCCAGTTGTGAGAAGATAGGATAGATAAAAAGTATTTTTGGAGACTTTTTTTGTAATGGCAATGTTATAGAGTCCCTTAAAAAGTTTATGAATAAAGTATAATTACTCTAAACACTGTTTGTTAAGGGTGAGTGAAACGGTCTACAGCGACACCTATTAATAAGAAAAATTGTTAATTAACTTATTTGCAAACATTTGTGTAACTGATAAAATCCAGTGGAATAGGATTTTAAAAAACATCCCAGTTGATAAAGGCAATACTTATGTTACTATTCCAGTAATATTTTACAGAATATATAAAACAGTGAGTCAGTTGCCTGCTTAAACAGTGTCCTCTTATTTTCTTACAATATATTGATAAATTACAAACAAAATAACGAATAAATTAAAAAAAATAATAAATACATTGATTTTAACATTAGCTTTATACTTTTTTTGGAACATTCATAGCTAATTACATGTTTATATAGTAACTGTCACATGGATGTTTGCTAAATGTCAAAAAAAGGAATGATTATGTATCGTTAGTGCCGACTATATTTGAATAAAAAATAATAATGCGTTTTGGTTGAAATAGATTTATTTATTGAAAAAAAGAGGTCTCTGTTTAAGCACGCTACTGGCTTCCTTTTTATTTTTACTGACAACTGTCAGTGTAATAGAATATTGAGTATTGTTTAACTCAACTGGGATGTCTTGAAAATCCTACTAAGCTAGATTTTATCAATTACATTAATGTTTGTAAATAAATCATTTAACAATCTGTTTTAATTATAGATGTCGCTATAGACAATTATGCTCACCCATAAATGAAAATAGATAAATAGTTGACTAACATAACCGTTTGTATATTACGTGGAACAAGATAGTTCAACCAAAGAAAGAACAAGATAGTCAACATTTTTTCGATGTCACCTTAACCACACGGTATCCATTTAATTAAGATATAATCCAAAAATCATTTAAACTTGAAAGTTTTAATCGTAAACCTGTAAAAAATTTTAAAAAAATATATTTAAAATAAAAATCACGACATCCAATTGATTTGAAAATGCTGGAGTTCCTCGTGTAGAAAACTGAAATTTTTTTGTTCCTTAATTTAACTTTTCTTAATATAAACAAATCAAAAAAGATACAGCAATGAAATACAAAAGTTAAAGCTGTGAAAGATATCTTTTAGTATTAAACATATAATAATCATTATAATTATTCAAATTGTAAACTATTGTATAACATGCCTTCATAAACATTGCATCATGCCAATCTAATTTGCTTCACTAAATAAAATATTAAAAACACACAATAATTCTTGTCAAACTATCATAAACTAAAATTACAGATAATTGAATATGTTGTTTAGTTGAAATATAAAAATTATCGTTATTTGAAAATAAAAATAATTATTATAAAACGGTTTGTCAGTATAAAAATGCAAAATCTTTGTGAATGGTTAGGCCCATTTTTATTTCACATGATGAAGAATTTTGGAAGACATGTTTGGATTTTGCATAACTTAAAAATACAGCATACAATATTGTCGTTGAAATTTTATCGTATCTTCAAATATTTGTGCAGTGCGATTTCGTAAGCAGATCTCTCGAAGGAAATTGTCAAAATGTGTTCAATGAGACTGAGAAAATGAAAAAAAAAACAAAAAAATAATATCACCTTTATGCAAAAGTATAAGTTAATATGTTCTATTTAAAATTAAATAAAGTGTCTTCATTATATTGATTAGAAAGGTAACTGGTGTCAATTGTCATTGCATTTTGTTTCTCTCTATCCTAGATTGATTTGAATTATAGTAACGTAAAGAAAACTAACTATTATATTTAAAAATGAATATTGAAAATTGAAGCCGAAGTAAAAGATTTCTTCGAATATGTCTGAGAATCGTACATGCTCATTCATTTATATAAAATAAATTTATATACAGCCATCCATAACAAACAAGCATAAATTGAGCGCATACATACAAATACATTCATCTAACTTCATAAGAATCGTGATTACAGTTTACAATATTGAACATATTAATGAGATTAAAATACTATATGGTTATGTGAAATGGTGTATAAAGTGACGGATTAAGCACTCGAGAAGGAATTTAAAATATTATATGGGTTTTATATAATATATGCCATTTTGAGGCCCCTAAGATTGGAGGCCCCAATCACGATCCTCTTGTGCTCATGGGGTAATCCGCCACTGGATGGTATGTATATAAAAATTGTCATCAATGATTTATGAAAAAACCTCTTTAACAACTTGAATACCAAGCGGATACAGGTGTCCGGAACATATGCAAGCGAACACGGATGTCCAAGACATTTAAAAAATCAAATACTTGGTATTCTAATAGAATATAAGCAATATTTTGATGAATATGTGTAGTGCTATCTATACTGAGTCAATATAGGTTTTTAAAATATCAAATTCGAGTGTATATTAGGCAAAATTATTTTTCTCAAGAAAACGCAGTATCTCTGGGACATATTAATGATTTATTTGCGCGGTATTCAAACGGTTAAGTAAATCCAGCGTGCTGTTTTTACAATATGTTTACTTTTTGATTTGATGAAGATGGGATTTGTCATTTTTGTTTCAACAAATAAAACACCTTAATCGAGAAAGATTTCTTACAGCCACACACTTATTTTATAGTTTTATGATAAAAGGTAAATGATTTTGATGATTAAATAGTTTATTATTGATATTTGTTTGCAGTGCCAGATTATGTACTTGGGAGGCCTTGGGCGCAGTAAAATTTGGAGGCTCTGTTACTCAAAAAAACTAACTAAAATGAGAACAAATATTGAAAACAGAATTTAAAATAAATGGACTATATGAAAATGAAATTTGCTGTTTTTGAAGCCCTTGAGATTCGGAGGCCCCAAGCGTATGTTTCCTGCGCTTATAGGGTAATCCGTCACTGTTTGTATATGTTTTTATGTATTATGCAATCATTAAACCCCTTTTTTACCCATTGTGTATATATATACAGGATCAGGTATTGGTGCCTTCTCATCTTTTGCGTATGTATATATTTATTCTTCACATGAGAAGGAAAATTGTATTGCTGAGAAATTTTGAGCCTATCATTTTTCTGAATACTCAAAAAATTATATCAAACTTTATATTGAACAATATGAAATACACGACATATAATAATACATAGATCTTTAATTATTCAAACTTTAAGGAGTGAAGATGTAGCTCCCATTTTGTGGTTGGCAAAACAAAGGGAAAATAATGTGCTGTTAATGTTACAAAATAGTCATGATAATTGTATAACATTATCACTTAATATTTTGCGGTATGGATGAAACTTTTTATATTTTTATTTCAATAGATGTAATGTTTATTTGTAATAAAAAACCAGCACAGTAATCTATATTTTTTCAACTTAATAATATTGATTTTAGGTCATTACAAGCATTATCATTAGTTGATAATGTCCCAATGTACGAAACTGGTCCTGATCTAAAATAATTGATATGTAGTTATACAAAGTGCTTAATTATTAATATAATATAATGCCTCTTCACCAAGAATTGACAGTGTACACCTTAAAAGTGATTAATAATAATGCTCATATCATGAATAAAATATTGTGAAACAATTTTAATCATAACCTGTTATTTAAAAATATAACTGTTGAAAAGAATAAATCATTTTTCTGAGGTTTGTACCGTTGAGGTAAAGCATTTAATTCTTATAAAATTTTGTTATCATTCACCTTTTTAGAATAAATTCATTAAATATTTTAAACATCATCTTGTTTTCAATAAAATTAGTTATGACTCTGTGATAAAATAAGGACAAGTAAATTGTCTATGAAAATATACAACTTTTTATTGAGCATTCAGAGAGTTGACAAAATTGAATCAAAATCGCAATTTAACAGAAAGTTTGCATGTGTAAGAACATATTCGAATAATCAATTGACACACGATTTCTTAAAACGGACAATAACATAAATACGACATGATTATTTTCTTATTTTCGTTCATTGCATATTCTCCAAAGATTTATTTCTTATTCATAACTGTATCAAATTTAACCTATATAGAAACTAAGACATCCCATAGATGTTGAAAAAAATTATTACTCAAATTTATTTGAGAATATGTAGTAATAGGATATAACACAATTCTCTTATCCCATGTCGATAATCTATTACAGATACAGTTAATTAGGTCAGATTAAAATGAATTTACAAAAGGATTCTTTTAGAATTAACTAACCGATTACCATGGCGACCGATAATTCGTTAACAATATTGATAAATCAAGTGAAAATGTAATTTCCATACTGTTCAATAATATATTGTGGCAATAGTATAGATTTTAGAAGCATGCTACCTATAGAAGATTTAATGTCATTTTGAAATAAATCGATAAAGAAAACTAAAAATAAATAAATACAGTAAATAATAATAAAAAGGGAAGATTTGATGTTTTATTCAAAAGAAGAGTGATATACGTTATTTAGATTCAACTCATTTGCACAATTGTAGTATTTTTAATGTTTTTTTAATTGTGACTCTGAAATATTCATTATTGAATGATAAATCCTGTGTCATGATTGAAAAATCCAAAGTAATATTCAAAATTGTAATAAACTTAACAATATTTATTGATTATACTGTTTAACTAACGACTTTTTTAATCATAGTATGAATAGAATGAAATTTCGTTCGAAAAAAAATGTCAAAACAAAAGTATTGATGAAAAAATAAATGAAAAGTACTACCAAATTATTCTTTATAATGAAATGGAGTCAATTGCTTCGCTGAGTAATGAATTCACTGTTTTATTTTGAGAATTTTTTAAATAGAGAGTGAGTGAAACGGTCTACAGCGACATCTATAATTTAAAAAAAAGTTTATAGACTTATTTACAAACATTCGTGTAATCGATAAAATATAGCTTATTAGGGTTTTAAAAACCTCCCAGTTGGCTGAAGCAATCCTTATTATTCTATTCCACTTACTGTTATCTGTTAAAAATTAACAGGAAGCCAGTGGTGTGCTAAAGCAGTGACATCATATTTTTTTCAATTAATTAATTCATTTTAACTAAAAAGTACTGTTTATTTTTTTCAAATATAGTCAGAACTTACGATAAGTAATAAATTAATATATCACTTCCTTATTTGACATTTAACAATTCTTCATTTGACTGTTATTATTTCAACATTTATTTTAACTATAAATGTCTAATAAAAGCTGAAAATAAAAATAAAAAAAATAATTTCTAGTGTTAATATTTATATAATATTATATATCATTTTGCGAATGTTTAAAACAATTTTCAAAAATAAATAAACTGTTTTGATTGAAATGAAATAAAAATTGTGAGAAAATAAGAGGTCACTGTTTAAGCATGCCACTGGATACCTGTTCATTATATACAGTAAAATTTTAGTGGGATAGTATAATAAGGAATGCCTTTATCAACTGAGAAGTTTTTAAATTTCTATTCAACTCAATTTAACCAATTAGACAAATGTTTGCAAATATATTACTCAACATTTTTCTTATTAATATATGTCGCTTTAAGACTTTACACTCGCCCATTATATAAAAGAATCATGGGGACTATGCGGACAAATTGTGATATAGTTATTGTGTGATACAATTAAATTGAATATACCTGAAATATTATTTTTCTTTCTTTCGTTTGATTGATGACAAAACAAATGATTAGCTTATTAAATTCAAGCACATTCAATAGTATTATGTTTCCCATTAAAGCTATTAAAATTTCAATAATAGTACTTATATTTTTGAAAAAGAATTAAAGATTTTTTATTTTTATTTAATCATACCAATTGCTCCGGATTCATATAAAATGTCCTTTAATCAAAAAATAAATAAAATATAGAAGATATTGATTGAGTAAAGAACAAAAGTTTCCATGTAGCATGTATTAATGGAGTGTATTTTTCATAAAAATACAGTCAATCACATAGTTTTTAAATTGATTAGAATAATTAATTATGTTATTATGAAATTTCAAATTCTACAAAATGAAGCGTATATAAAATGACATACAGCTTAAATTGCAAATCAAATCAAAATAAAAAAAATACAATGTTTGAAGTGAAGAGAAAATAAAAATGTGAGCATACAACCAGTGAATAATAACATAGTAAGGACATAAACCAAAAAATTAAAAAACAAAAAAGTAAAATGAGATAGTGATAGATCAGGTGGGGTGAGAATAAAATTATCATTGTAGATTGAAAGCTGACGTGGGCATTGTTGCACTCTTCCAACATATTGGCTGTAACCATTCACAAAGCATGTGCTCTCGCATTCTCTATATATTATTATTTAATGAACAATGACATTTAGTAAGGTTGATATAAATATAACGTTTTTGTACTGACATCTGTTGAGTGTTTAATTTATAAGAATAATAAAAAATATTTATTTTTAATAATTTGAAAAATGAATAATGTGAAATTATAAATGTAAAGAAAAGAGAGAGAAAAAAATATGTTGTTAATAAAATAATTAATAATGAACTCACATAAGTGTGATACTGTAAAACTTCTTTTAAATAAGTGACAATCTGACGAGGTATCATAATATATTTGTGTATATTTTAATTATAGTTTATAACAATATTGTAAATGAACCTTTAATTATTGATCTATTTGGTACATAAATATGGTCGGTAAAATATGTTCCCTTATCACCGTTGAGAAAATATAAGAGCGGAATGTTCTGTTGTTGTTATTTATATATAAAAGTGAGTTACCTTCTTTATTGCGATAAATTAAATTCTTAAGTGCGAATACTAGGGATTTCTAGTGAATATTGACTGAGTGTCAACAAATGCATCTTTCTAATAATCTAAAAATTTGTGCTAATTTTTCAGTGTTGGGATATTGATTAAAAAAATAACCTGTTTTTTAGGTTATGGAGAAATATATAAAATATTGTGCTGTATTTATACACAATATGTAATGTGAAATATTAATGTCTTCATTGATGAATAAACTGTACTGTCAATTCTGTAGTTTGCTTTGAGATAAAGGTGGTTTATTTTATTGTGTGCAAATTTTTGGTTTTATTGTAAATATCATTGTAATCAAACGAAGCATGGCATTAAGCAAATTATAATATTCATTTTCAGATCGTATTTGATCAGGAGTTGCGTATTAAATTTTGCATTTTATAGTTACGTGCATATTTTGTACAGTAGTTGTAAGTTTCGGTCCATTAAAATTGTCGATTGTACGGACATTAGAAATATCAAAAAATGTGATCATTTGGTAAATGTTGTATTATAGATTAAAAATTAATGTATCATTATTAACTCATAAGTGCTCGATTTGAACAATGTCAAGGATTGTAATTGAGAGTAAGCTTTGTCTAGTTCCAAAAAATCGTGCATTAAATCTTTCCGTCCGAATAAAGGGACCGGAACAGTATTGATTTATTTAATGCTGAATTTTGTGGAACCCTAACAAGTTTAATTGAATTTTTGAACTCTATTTGAGAAAGTGAGTAGTTAAGCCAAACGATTAGAGTCTAAGTTATTAATATATAAAACGTAGAATATAAACTAAATTTGCAGTAATAATTACCGGTGATAATATTAATTTATTGATTGATGGATCATTGAATTTTTCTTGATCAATTAATCAATATCCGAATATAATGATACATTCTGATATGTCAGTTATCAAAACACAATATTTTAATTTATGACTGACATCTGAAATCTCAATGTCAGTCTAAATGTGCGTTGACATTTCCGGTAAAGGCTTTTGATTTTGAATATCAGACATATGTGTGAACATAATGAGAAGTTTTCATAATAATAAATACATATCATGTTAGAAGAGTTCATATCGGAATGTATCAGGTTTTTTCATAACGTTAGTAATAATTTAGAACTAATCGTTTAAAATAAATACTGCCGAGTTCTTTATGTTTTCGTTATCCTCATCCTTGCTGCTTGATAAGATATAAAAATATAAATGCATGTGGGGTGAATGTATGAAATGGGGGGAGATTTACCTTCGAGAGATCTTTTGCGAAAAACGCCTGTTCGCGAGATGCAAGATGTCCGTCGAGTCGGAAATGGCCGCAGCACGAGCGCACAAAATGTCGACCGCCGCCGGGAATGGCGAGACGGGCGGGCGGGGGAAGGTTAGCGTGCAAATAACACAACACACAAGAGACCAGGCATTACAAAATGGAACTGCAACAAACGCATCACTCGAGCGTTTGTCTTTATAAATTATTGTAATATTTACAAAACCGTATTAAAACTGAGATAAAATTTTTAACTATCTTTTGCCATACCATTTTCTATGATAATAAAATTCTGACTTCAAATAAATGTATTATATTTTCCAATTTTAATAATAATAAATACACTATTACATTACCGTTCAATCAATTACACTTTATGCACTACCTTGTAAATATTAAAATTTATTTCACTGCATAAATGAAATAAAATATTGAAAGGTGTTTAGAATATCTGTTTTACATTCATAATCTTGTAAGAAAACATACTATTTTCAGTTTTGAATATAAAAAATACTACTATTTTTCTACTACAGGTATCAGCATAAGAGTGTTTGATTGTATTAAAAATTATAGCATAGTTTCTCAACTTTTTTATGCCTGTATATTTTTCCCCTTACCCATTTTTTATAGAAGCAAATAAGTTTTTCGAGACTCAGGGCAATTATTTCAAGACTGGGAAAAAAGTGAGAAATTGAAAGATTCCAAAATAACTTTTAATTCTTTCAAAATTTTATCCAGGAATTTATGGATTTCCCAAAATGTTATAATGTGGTACCTTTTTTTTAGCTCTCT
This sequence comes from Himalopsyche anomala, assembly GCA_031772345.1. Taxonomy (NCBI): domain Eukaryota; kingdom Metazoa; phylum Arthropoda; class Insecta; order Trichoptera; family Rhyacophilidae; genus Himalopsyche; species Himalopsyche anomala. The sequence goes on from CM062823.1 coordinate 35,749,712, forward strand.
CGGAATTTCAAAATATTTTGTCATTGGCCAATTTCAAAAACCCAGGAACTCACGGAATTCGCAAAATGAAAAGACGCGAGACCTTTTCATTTTTAGCTCTTCCAAAAATTGCCAAAAATGTGGAATCTTTTTTTTAACTCTCTCGTGGAGTTTCTATCAGAGTCAAATAACTTTTTATCGCTGCCTGATTTTAAAAACCTGGTAGTTTGCTATGGTTTCCCTAAAATTATTTTTTCTTTGTGGCCCCCGGTTGAGAAATCGTGCATTAAAAAATAGATTTTTTTTTTCTTGTTTTACACGACTTTTTTAGTAAAGAATTTATTATTACCCATTTTTAACATGAATAATCTGATTTGAAACATTGCTTACGGATATGGTTGCTTAAAGGTGTATTTATGTACAAAAGCTTTTGGTTTTAAAATATTGGTAATGTATAATATATTTTTGTTCCATTTTGAATACCTGCACAATGACACACGGATACAATTACAACTGCACTTTAAAATAACAAAATAAGTACACACGCACACGCACACACGCTATTCACACCCTTAACCATATATATGGTGATGTATGTATGAACTGAAAAGAATTGATTTAAATAAGAAATAAATAAACCAAAGAAATATATGAATGTCCTATCGATTAATAATAATTGTCGTATGTTGGATGACTAATACGGCTAGCTGAACACGTCTAAGTATGTCATGATAAAAGAAGAGAATGGAGCAACAAAAGTATATTCCATGTGAACTATAAAAATGTCAGAAACAATATTTTGCGAAACGATTCATCGGTGAAGTATTACATCAATTCACCCTATAGCAAATTAATATTTTTATTAACAGCCGCTGAGAAGAACTTCACTGCTTTTATTAATATAATAAATAAAATTATCTGTCAGCTCAAGTGATGTGATGATGCTTTGAACAAATATTTAACAATGCATGTAATAACCATGGCGTAAACTGTAATACTAACAAACTTTATTACTTTACGAAACAATTCTTATAATATTATTAATATATATATATTCAATATTAATATGTACAGTTACTAGAACTAGCTATCGAATATATATCTCTTTCAGTACAGAATAATATTGTCTAGTTTACGTAATAAAACTAGATCTAATTATGAGTATTGTAAAAATATTTCAAATCATTAATATTCTTTATGGATAATGCTTCTATCAAAAGGAAGGGGTAAACTATATTAGTATAATTTGACTATAACCTATTTAAGTATAAATCATGCCCAATTATTGGCTAACAATAAGAGTTATCAAAATGTATTATATTTTTAATATAATGATAATTTTAAATCAAGTAGTATAAAAATGTCACCGAAGGGATTCATTTAAACGGCTACCATAATAATTATAATTCATAAACCGGCATCAAATAATTAAAATAAAAAAAATGTACATTGTTGAAGTATCAATAGAATAATGTGTACGAATATAATTTATTTTATTTTTATAATTCAATAAATAAATACAACTGAATATATGAAATTAAAAATAATAACGTAATATAATATAATTATAACGTAATAAAAATAAAAATATTGCTAATATGCAAATGTTGCATTGCAAAAGAACTAAAACGATTGCTATTCAGAAGACATGGTCATATTTGATATCTTATTTATACATTCAATAATTGAATCGAATCAAAAAAACTGCTTTTACTAAATCACAAAACTTCCAGTAAAATATTGTGTTTTCAAGACTGTATATTGAATAGGTTTCTCAGAACAACTCTGAACAGAGATTCGAGGAAGTCAAATATGGTCATGCTGCCGATTCACTAGTTAACAATTCACGGATCCGTTATCCAGATTTCTCTGGAAACCTACCTGATATAGAGCAGAGAAGTCTGAGGGTCGGAGCAGAGGTAGTATACTGGTTGATCATGCCCTGGGAATGTGGGCGCGGTGCAGGCATACTCAACGTAATGGCTTTGTGGAATTTTCTACGGCGCGGTTCCACAGTCACCACTGGGGAAACAGCCACTCCTCGGCCGAGAAGCTTCGCAGTCAAATCCGCCTCGATGGTCTGGGCCTGTAATGCGAGGTAAAGGAGCCAAATGATGACAATTGTCAACATACTTTTTACATTGTCTTTAGATAGATTTATGTCCTCTATGGATATACTTTTAATTACAAAAGTTCAATTGTGAAAAAAGTGCCTACAGTACCCACTTATGAGGTTGGTAGATTTTGATTTATTAATAATTTTTATTTAAAAGGATATTTTTAATTTATACATTTCGTCATGTGCAAGCATTATTAACTGATAATGCTTCTATCGATCCTAGTTTTATTGAAAATGGAGTATTAAGACAAAAATATTGTTTTCTATTTAACAATAAAAGCTGATTATTTGGCCATACATTTAAAAGTTGTCTTGTGCATTCACCAGAGAAATTATCCGATATTGTGTAATTTTTTTGTGTTATATATTTTGACAACCATTACTATTATTATCCTTTAAACGCCCAGCGGTCCACATATGGACCATGGATTTTCATCATTCGCTGCCCAGCGGTCCCTAGAAGGATCGATCAGCGAGTATGGCGAGTTTCCCGACAGGATTACATTGATTTTAGATTAAATAAGTAATGACTTCAATTAGAATATAGGTATTTTTATGACAGACCAATTTCAAAATCAATTTTGGGAAAAACTACTCGGTTAATGATTTACTCCTAATGCCCAAAGCATGTGGATAAAAGTTAATACAAAGAACATAGAGCACTTTGACGGTCTTTAGTTGAAGGGCTGCTGCATTAAGATTATAACATGAATGTACCTAGTTTAATACTATTTTTCGACAGACTATTTATTATCACGAAACAAGAAAATAAGATTCATAAATTTCAATGAAGAAGCGATTCTCAAAAAACACATAATTTAATGACACAGAACTATAATGGAACTTCTTTAAAAAATTGTGTGACGTGCTTTATGTGATTCTGAAGAATGTGACCGAATAACCTAAGTTTAATAAATAGAAATGTACATCATCATCCAGTGATCAATGCACAGTTATAGCTTGCGAACTGCATTCAGCCCACCGACCGCTGTTCCATCAAGGTTATTTATATATTTAAGTATGATAGATATAAAGAAGTTCCTCGCTATCTGAGTCCTTGCAGTTAACGACATTCAAAAAATACATTATAACATGCGCAACAATGCAGTCATAAAGTATAATATTGAGTTAACATGGCCAGCTACGCTAAGTCGCCCTGCCCTATATTCAATTCCTTCATCATTTTTTGCTATTTTCGAACATGGATTTCATTTTATTACGGTATAATAAGTACATATATCATGGTAAAATCATAATAGAAAAAAAGAGTGCAGCGGTCATGGTTGTTGTTTATCAAAATTAGAAGCAAAACATTCATACCTGTATCTTATAAATGATACAGTGTTCCTCAAGGGTAAGTCTTCATTGTTTAAAATATTAAGTAGGTGTTCAAAATGAAATCATATCCTTGAGGAAGATTTGATATATCATGACGATGCAATAACTGATAATTTATTTTTTTGGCTAATTTCCTTGTGAAAACGTCTCATACATTTTTTGATAGGAAGAAAAGGATAAGGTGGTGTGAAACATCATGAAGTGAAGACGAAATAAAGAAAACCAAAACGGAACAGTCAAAGCGGGACAGAGATCAAGCGATTATGGCGCAAATTTACTTAGTAAAACCAATTTTTGAAAATCATCTCTGTTAAACAATTAACAATATAAACGATATAATTAGAAATATATTATATAAACTGACAGTGCCTAGATTCAGTTGTCTGAGTTTTGGTATGTTTTTGATCATGGTAAACATTTATTTAAAACTCAATACAAGATGTTATGCGATCAATAATTGTATGATGAGTATTGTACAAGATAATAGCACTGTATTGCAATTGTAGCACTGGTGAAACTAACTGTGCTTTTTAAATTCTTTCTTTTAAAAAAAAGTTTTTATTTATCTATTTATTCCAAATAAAAGATGATTTTCATAAATGGGATGTAAAATATTGATATCTTTGTGACATTTTGTATGTTTTTCGGCATGCATTTGTGTTATTGTAAAAAAATATGCAAAAGCAAAAACACATATGTATAATATATCTAAGCGGGGGAACGGAAAGGATCATTTTCTCAGTCGTGACAGTAATAAAAAAATATCTACGCAGAGAAAAAAGGGTAGGCATGGCAGAACTTCAATAGGGCGGGGAGGAAGGAGCGGACAATAATATTTCTCTCTTATGGCGAAATAACAATATTGAATTGGACAAAAAAATATTATATCAACATTAAAATGTTTGAAGATACCCAATAAATTCAGTTTACAGTAACAGTTAAATATACGTACATATATTTTTTTTGCTTTTGTCGTGGGATATCTTATATTTTTCTTAGACACCTCGAGCTTGGTTTTCATTGTATACCAAATAATAAATAATAAAAAAATGAATATGGATGTTATCAACGATAAGTATTCTTCAGTTTATCATGTCACTCAAATGTAGACAATCATGTAAAATTTTAAAATGAAAATATTGGATTTCAGAAAGTATTTATAGGGAAATTTATAATCACCAATAAATGATCAATTTAACTTTTAGGATGATAATATAAGCCAAGCTTATAAATATTAAAGTACTCTGGTGTTTTCTATTAATGAAGATGAATATTGTACAATGCGTACATAATAAACGCTGATCAACATTTTGAATAAAGGAACTAAGAATTTTAATTTAAAGTATGTATAACGATAATCCACATAATTTTAAATTTAAATCAATATGACGATATATATTTTATTTGCCATTGGGTTTCCAATTGTGTGGTGAGTGTTGCAAGGAAAATATAAGATACCCCTATATAATTAATTTTCATACACATTTGCATGTAAATGAAACAGTCTATTTCTATAACACTGCCATATTGTCACACTTAACCGTGTAAAAATAATTTGCGCCATTTTATTTCAGCTGTGCAATGCCATCCGTTTTTGTTCTTCTGCAGTTTTCCTTATTTGAAGTCTTCATTTCATTATGAAATGAAAAATCTTCTGTTTCTTGTTGCTACAATAATTTATTTAATATTTATATCAATAAACAAATAAAAAAATAATGTACAAAAAATATTCTTCAATACAATTCATATAAGATTTTTATTGAGATACAATAAGTTTTCATTTATTCATGTCATTCCTTAACAAATATATGTCTCATCATCAAGTCGAACTGTGAAGGTCAAATATCTGTTGTTTTTATGGTTTCTCATGAAAGAAATATCTTTGAGAAAAGTTCAATGAACTTATGTGTATGTTTTTATAAACTACTTTATTAAATCAGTGTTTAGATGAAAAAACCAGTTAATATGTGTACTTTTGATAATTTGGCAGTGCTGATTTAAATTTGGAGTTCTTTCGATTTTTTCTGACAAGTGACAACTAAGATTTTCTTTAAATAAAAAAGACAGAAAATTTGAAATTAATTATATACAAAGATTTAGTATTTCAAAGTTTTGTTAGTCGATGATAGGAATATGGTGACATCTCAAATTCTTAAAGATATCAATATATCTGGTTTTGTAACCTGGCCACTGAAATATGCTGTCAGAAGCTTTATTTTTTTTTTGTAACAAAATTTGGTTTAAATAGAAACGAATATGAGCCAAAATAAAAGTTTTTTTTATGTTGTGTATGACATTAGGGAATGACATGCTTCTTTTATGTTAAGATTCTGATTATATTTTATATTACCTGTTAAGCTAAGCTAATCTTTAAAATATGTTTTTGTAATGTTTCCCTCTGACTAAATTTATTGGGCACTTTGAATTTAACATGCAATATAATATTTATTATGTTAGAGAGTTATTTTGAAGCCAAAAAATATAACATGTTAAGAGGCAAATATTTATGTCCACGCTTTCACTTATTTTAAGTAATTTGCTTTCACTTATTTTGGGCAGATGTCATCGCTCAATAAAAATAAAGCTAAATAAAAATCTTGGAAAAGTGGTGGTTTACACAGTAAAGTAAATTAAAAGAATATTATACAATATTAAATAAACCACCATTGGTATAAAACGAAGTTTTCGAATTCCTTATTATTGCCAGTTTCATTTTCCTTGTTAAAAATTACATAATATTATCAAAAAAAATGTATATTTGTAGAAAATTATATTTATAAAATTCATTATTATCAAAATCTTACTGAATTTTTTTAAAAATAGCTAGGAAAAATAGTGATAGAGAATTTTTTTTTTTTTATTTAAGTATAATAAAGTCTATTTGTGTTAATGTGAATCGCAAAAGGTTCATAAGTTAATTTATCTGGTGTTTGAAAAAATAATGAATTTGTAACACTGTTTGAATAAATATGTATTAATATAAAATAATGCCTTTTCTTTTAAAATACCCTTTAAAGAAGTGTTTTCCAGTTGCGAACCAGTGCTGGTACACCAAAATTTTCTGCTGGTATACAAAAACGTTTATTATATCTTTTACTGGTCAGCAGGTATAAAAAGTTTGGAAAACCTTGCTTAGGAGGATACCATTCTCCAGACAGCATGTCGTGTCATATAAAAGTATTAAATAAAAGATTGCCATAAAAAACTTAATCTAGTTCAGTTATTGTTATTTACCAAAAATTTGTACTTTCATCGGTCAATTTGGCAGCTCGGAAGTATGACAATTGTGATTGGATGAACTTTGAGTGTATATCATATGTTACAAAAGGTGAATAAATAAAATTAGTAAGCCATAAGATTTAAACTGATGTTTAAATTTTTGCGTTATCAATAATCTTAGAAATGGAATTATATACAATATTGATCGAACTACCGTGTTTCACCAAATATTGCTTTGCTGAAATTCACTTGTCCGATATTATAGGTAAGATTTTAAACCATTAAAATCTCTTTCTTACCTCTCTGTCATTTTACATAAGACCATTATGCCCCAAAATTACAGTAGTAACCCACTAAAAACATTCGAACAGTGACTGAAGTTTGTTTGGTAATTTTCTTAACGAACAATTATGATATTTTTCCAAGTGTCAAGTACAATTATTATAATAATAAATTTTTAATCTCAAAACCTACAACAATCTAAGAATGTTATTTTTAAAAATTAATCAATTTTAGATTGTGACCATGCCATAACATTTTTTTTACGTAATATAAGTGACTACATAATATTTTTTAAACCTCCTCTATTTTTACCATCCTTCACGCTTCTTTTCTCCCTTTTGAGAAATTTCTAAATTTTAGAATGTTTTCTATTCTACGTCATTGATCTAATTACCATTAACAATCTATATGCCTTAATTTCCATTTATAATGATTCAATTCACTATTAATTAAAATATTACATTACATCTACCTGCCGAAAATAAAATGTGAGAATATTATTTAAATTATGTTCATAAAATAACAAGAGTATACCCAGATTTTACTGTAGTAAATAAATAACTGATTGAAATTGAAAAAAGATTTCAAATGCAGAAAAAGGTAAGTCTTAATTATATTAGTTTTAATACAGTATTGCATCTTGTATTTTTCAGTACAATAAAATTACCGTAGTAGTGACATCTAGGTATACATACTTTAAGTCAAAATACATGGTGCTAAGATATGTCTATCTCTCTTTTGTTTGCTTTCTATGAATTTGGCATTTACCTTTGGCAAAAATTAATGAGATATGAGATTGTATTTTGTTTTTAGCAAATCATAAATAATTATCATTATTCAATGATTATTAAATAAAAGTAAAACATTGATTTCATACTTTGTTTATAATGTATATAAATTTTAAAATGTAGACGAAAATAAAACTACTTTTATTTATATATCTTGCAACAACAATCATTTTGGGTTGTGGATGCTCCTGTGTTCATATTTGATACTTTCAATAAATACTTACATATTTACTGAATAGAGCATAAGTTAAATATTACATAAATATCACAAAATGGAAATATTGCCTCAGAAAAGGAGAACACAGTTATATTATGATGTAGATATAATAATAATTGTAACTATGCAAAATTATGAATTTAGCGGTCTTAATTTGATGTTTAAAGAGTTCAAATTAGTTCAATGGCTTAGTTCCATAGTGCAAAAACTACAAATTGATAATTTTTATATATGGCTGACCGAAGTTTTGACGCAACTAAACTTAGTTGGCTTTTTAGCAGTGGGGCTCTAGGTACTGGGCTAGGTGGGCTAAGCCCGACCTGCATTTTTCACCCAAAACTTTAAATGGCTGAATAAAAATGAGCAGCAATTCGGCCGCTGAACAAAATAAATACATTTATAAGGGTAACTAACCTTTCCCAACTGAATATAATATCTTTGTTTTAATTTTCCTCTGTCAATATAAGACAATGTTACGTCTACCTACAATCGTATTCTCGATTGTGTTTTGTATTACAATTTTAAACTGAGCCGTCATAAAAAAAACAATAACCCAATAAATACTTCATAGAGAACAGGCAACGTCGCGTCAGTCTGGCAACACCAAAGACTCAAGGGCTAAATCGTTCAAGCCTGTAACCATAGACAATATTTCTTTACACTGGGGCGCAATCAAGCACGATTAGTTTTTTTTTGTATTTGTATGTACAGAAACGTCATCAAACAAAAACGATTGTGTTTCAATCTGTCAAGCTTCTGTCGATCGTTGGGGGCTAAACTGAATCTGCCCATTACGCATACTTATGCATTGAAACACAAATACCAATATCGTTGTATTGTATGAAAGTGACAGGTATTGACTCTCACTGACAGTTCTGTATTGCTCTTTGTATTTGTTATTTCACTTTGAAAGAGACGAATTTAAGAGTTCCGTATTCTATTATTTCTTAGTTACATTAGCATTGATTTTATTATATAATAATTTATGCATTGCAGTAGTGTCGTAGTATTTGTTAATTTGCTTGTAGATTAATGTATAAGGTGAAGTGGAAATATGCTTTTCTCTAGCCCACCCAAGATTTGAGGTCAGGAACCGCTACTGCTTTTTAGTCAATCATTTAGTCATTTATCTTATTTTAACTCAAATTTATTACAACATTGACAATACCACAAAGTGATATTTCGAGTTATATATATATACTAGCTGGCCCGACGAACTTCGT